>APFE031274193.1:9606-20258 GCA_000404065.3 Pinus taeda | reverse complement strand
GTGAATGGGCAAGACAACTGTCAATTGTGATTATAGTTGTGCATGTGATTTGCACAATCAGTGGGATTGAGTTGCCAATGAGGATTGCGTAGTGTCACACAAGGGAAATACGAGTTTGGAGATTCATTCTCGTTGTATTCTCCATGCAGCATTGCACAGTGGAGGCGGGCAAGTAGCAGAGGTGATTTGAGCCAGTGATTGATTCATATCTGTGCTGTATTGTGTGTAACAGGTGGAGCTAGTATTGTACTGTGTACTGTTACATGATCTCAATCAATATAATATACAGATAGTTTGGGGTTTTTAGCGAGATGCTTTCCCCGTGAAATACTGTGTTATGTGTGATTGATGCTTCTATATTCGCATGCAATTGTTTCTGCTTTCACAAAATTGATGATTAATGGTAGATGAGATTATGTATTATGCATGCATTCCACAATAGTGTATAATCAGGATAATCTCGGTTGAATAAGTGTCATATTATTCATGAAATTTCTACACAGATTTCCCAAAAAACGTCGTTTAGGGCCTCAAAATGGCTCCGGAAGTTCAAGACCCGAAAAACTGCTAAAAATAGTAAACTGCGCTACAATTTAGGAAACTGAGAAAACTGAAAGAGATAGTTGTGGGGGTTCAGATGGGATAGGTGGGTGGCCACCAACATCCACCTGGATCACATATTCTTGAATACACGTGCATGGGAAGTCTTTATACTAGTGATGAGCTACTGGATCTCTTCATAGTTCCAGATTTGACTTCGGATTCGTGCCTTCAGCTCGATTGCTTTAGGCTTCATCATATTAGGAAAGTGAAGCGGGGATCCCTTGTATCTCATCGTCCATGTTTGCATGTAATCAACAACAACATGCACATTCACCAAGATATGGGCTCTTCTAACACATCACTGTTTCCATCCGTTGAGATGGACAATTGCCTTCTGCATGGTACTAAACTTGGAATACAACGCCCAAATGACTATGTCAAGGGACAACACTTCATCTAGTATTGCCTTCTTCAGTTCTACTCAAGCATATGTTGTAACCAACTCTCCTCCTTGCTTTTCTGTTTGTAGTTCCTTAGCCATTCTCTCATTCTCAGCTATCAGAAAGCAAATGCTTGAGCTAGTGGCTTAGACATACACTTTGGTAGCATCTACCAAGTCTACTGGATGTTTGCGTATGTTAGACATGATCACTTGATCCTCAAATTGTGCAGGAGATGTATGATCATCTTGATTTGACACTCTGCGAGACTGCACAACTCTATGTTGAGACTCGTCAAATGAGATGTTGTGCATCTCTCCTTCTGGCTAATCTCCAAGGATCTCAGTTCCCCCTTGGTCGTTTGAGACTTTCTCATCTTCTAGATGTGGTGAAGTGGGTAAGTTGACCTCTTGGTGATGAGGCATGAGGTTGATGTCTTGTTCCAATTCCTGTTGCTCCATATCCGTATCCAACTGCTAAACTGCTTGCTCTATCTCATGAGTGAAGTCCTGCTCCTGTGATGGTTCATCTTGTCTGCCTGATGCCAGCTATTCTGATAAGTCCACTACCTGTAAGGGTGTTGTTTCATCTGTATGCACATGTCATGGCCCCTGCTGCACTTATTGTTGTTGCGATTCCCTCTCTTGTTTGCGCAACTCTTGTTCCTTTCAAAGTTGATCCTTCAATTCATGCAAATCCTTCTCTTTTTCCTCCATTCTTTGTTTCTTCCTCTATGTTTGCATGATTCACTTGTCGCACTATTGCCTCTTAGCCTCTATAGCCATAGTTGCTTTCTCTATAAGTGGATCTGCTTAGTACTTGCAAATTTTCTCTTCCTCCATGCGATCAACAATCTTTCTCTTGCCCTTGTCGCACACTAGTATGTTCACCTCTACTGCTATTGCTGATTTTGGTGCTCTTTGGGATGCTGCTTCATGTTGCTTCACTAAAAATTCTAGAGTGAAGCCGACCTGTTCAATGGGTATAGAGAAACTGTAGATATATCTCTACAGGTCCTCCTCCACCTAATGAAATGCCTCATGGATCTAGTTGAACTGTACTCTCGTGCAGTGATATTTCATAAGACAATGTGGGTCATACGGATTCTAACTTCAAAGGTTGAATGGATAGTTATTCATCTACTCTTCTTGTCATCTGCATGCTTGAAACTTCGGATCTCATATAACCCAATGTGCAATGGAAGAGCAGGCCAAGGTGCCTTCTTCTTCCGGTGCAGTCTTGCTGCCAATCCTGCCGAGATGTGATATGCTACTACCTGCATGACAAGTATGTCCACGGAAAACTTCGGTAGAAAATGTGGAGGCTTCTCCGCACTATACATATGTATGAAGGTGCCAGACGGTGAGGCATACTAATCAGCTATATCTATGAGTGCTTCCATTGCTACGTTCGACATGTAGGGTGGATCCTTTTCAAATATCATCTTGTAAACCGGGGTGACAAAATGATTGGACAACTGTGTGATAACTCCTCTGAAACTGCATTAAGACAACAACTTACAATAAGTGGTCACAACAGTCTCCACTGATGACCATGCCCACTAACTCCTATCAGGCACAGACTGCATCCAAGATATAGGTGGACATGTAGATTTATGCTTGCATACCTTTGGGTGACTGTCGAGCCCTCTTTACCTGTTCCTTCAGCTGATGAGCCAACATACTGGACCAGTTTCATGGTTTTCCTTCTCTTGCCAATTGGTCCAACGTGATCACCCAAGTTTGTGGGAAGGTTTCTGTGCTTTCTTGGCCATAAAGTTGACATACAAATATGACCAAGTATTGATACGCCTTCCGCAGTATCTTCATATTGTAGATCTTCTTAGGTGTCATCCTAAATCTAGCCAGCTCATTTACATAGTTCTTCAGAATGTCTTTGGAGTTGGCATTGTTGCTATGTAAGCTGAAGGGAGTCTCCCTAATAATTACGGGCTCTGACATCTAATACATCTCATCATAATCCTCTTCGCTGAAGGTTGCAATCTTCGTCCCGCTGACACTGCTCAAGGTCATTGTCTCGGGATTAGTGTGTGAGACGATCCAGTGTATCATGTCCACACATGGGAGCACAAGGCATCTGCATGAAATACGGTACAAGCCAAACTTGTGAATGTTCACATATACGTGACGGTCTTCAAGGTCTTTCCCAAATGTTCCTGTAAATGCATTATTAACCTCTTTCCATTTCAGTTTGATGTCCTTGTCTAGAATCATCTTGGTATCTTCATAGATTGGTAGACTATCGGCCACTCGCTCAACTGCTACTTTATTTGCACTTCCATCAATGTCCTTTGATCCTGATCTCTTGGAGGCCATTGATCCTGAACTGTAAGAGGGAAACGAACACTTTCTAGATCTGGAGACAAAGTGACATGCATGGCAAGAATAATGTCAGCGAAAACCAAAGAAAATTCGAGGACGACATAACACATACCTAGGGATTGATAGGCAGAGATTGCGCAATTTCTTCTAGGAGGCTAGGTGACTAGCTTTCAGAACTGTGAAAAAGGTATTCTGGGCTATCTGAAAAGGCAACCAACAGGTCTTGACCTCCTTTCTCCCTCCTTGGGACCATGATTTAAGGTCAAGGCACTACTGCTGCCACCAAAAACATAGTTTTTGCCCTTTATGCAATTGCTAACGTGATGTTTTGAGTTGAAAAAGTAGATATTAGTTTGGATTCACATGCTTAGATCCTTTCTTGTTCATTTACCATGGTTTTCTCACATAATTTTCTGTTCATGAAGTTCTATTTAGCAGGTCTCTGTTTTTAGGTTAGATTTTAGGTCAAAATAGACAAACTCTATTTTTTTTGTTCTTGCTCAGGTCAGTTTTGGGAAGTAAGTGTGCAGCTCACTTGTAGAACACTCCAGCTTATCATTCCTCCATAGCACAACCTGTACCAGTTCATCTCTCAAAATTTCCCCACTCATTCGCCTCATTTCGCCAATCTGCCCTAATTTCTGCGTTTTTGTACAAAGTTGCTTTCTTCCCCTTTGAACAAATCCAACCCTCTTTCATTCCTGACCTTCATTGACAGAGTCCTAGACTGTCCAACACCTTCATCTAGCCTTCATTTCCCTTTTCCCACCATTTTTCCACCTTCAACCTCCAAAAACCACTTTCGGCCTCCTCCTATAGATCCTCCTAGAGAACCTTCTGTAGATCCCCTACAACCTCCTATAGAAGTTCATGCGAGCGATTTTTCAAAGTCTGATCACAGTGGAAGCCTCCAGAAGGGTACGAGGGACTTCTTAGGACCTCTCCACACCTTCCTCATCTTCATCAAAATCCAACTCCATCCTCCTTTGCCACCAAACCTTTGCACAGTCAAAATCAGTCAAACCATAAGCATAATAATTCCACATAAAAATACTCAAAAGTGCAAAAAGATGATTTCTTCCCATCTCTCTTCAAAAGTAGCATGAATAAATGCAATTTACCTTTTCAGAAGCCAATGGCAACCATTTTAGTAGTTTCCATCTCTTTTCTTGCAAAATGAGGGTTTGTTAGGGTTTGTGTTTCATTTCAGTTTTCCTTCTCTTTCTGCAAGTAGAATAGCCTCCATAGAGTTAGCTTTATTCCATCACAGTAAAAGCTCCTTCTGAGAACTCATAGAAGTTGGCTTAAGCTCCTGGTGAAATTGTGTCAGCTGATCAAGTGACAGTCTACAGTAAGAGCTAGTACTTGTGCATACAGCATTGTCGCTTCCAAGTTTGTTACGAACTACCCGGTTGATAAAAGTAGAGAAGGAAGCCCCAGGAGTTACAGCATTATTGCTGCAATACTGCAGTTCATCTCTTTTTGGCACCGTTGCCGGGGAAGCGTCATAGTATTTGTGATTACTGCTTTTCTTCTATTTTCTACTGGAACATTCTGCTAAGTAGTTTATTTCAGCAATAATAGAGTAGTTGTTTCATTTCAATTCTGCAAAAGTAGATTAGACATTTCCTGCTTTCATTTCAGCTCTGCAATTTCATTTCAGCAAGAGTAGATTAGACATTTCCTGCTTTCATTTCAATTCTGCAATTTCATTTCAGCAAGCGTAGATTAGACATTTCCTGCTTTCATTTCAATTCTGCAATTTCATTTCAGCAAACGTAGATTAGACATTTCCTACTTTCATTTCAATTCTGCAATTTTCATTTCAGCAAAGTAGATTCATTTCAGTTAGTTGCAATTGTTTTTCAATCCATTTCAGTTTTTGCAGGTACAAGCAGAAAAAGAAACAAAAAAAAGAGATTTCCTTTCATGCCTCGTAGGAATAGAGATAATTCAGGAAAATTCCTACCGAACACCCCCACCACATCACTGAGTCACCCTTATCTCTTCTTTGGTGGACGTGATCCAGAAGAACTTATAGGTGAACCTCCATAGATATATGAAGATCCTATAACAGAAGAAGAGCAAGAAACCATTCCTCCTGAGACCATGGTTGAAAACAGAAATGCTAGAGGAGATGGGGAAAGAATAGAAGGTGCCTTTCCTATGCGAGAGACCAATGGGGACACAAAAATGAAAAACATAAGTCCTTCAACCTTCCCTCACTTCCAGGGACTGACTACCGAAGATCCTGATACTTTCTTGTTTGAATTTGTTGTTCTCTATCGAATCTATGACTATGCAGAAGATGAGCAGAAGTTGAAATTGTTCCCTTCTACCCTCAAGGATGTAGCCTTGCACTGGTTCATGGGGTTACTTGGAAACAGTATCACAACTTGGGCTCAAATGCAGCAAGCCTTTAACAATAAATACAGGGACTACTGCAGGTCAAAGGATACTAAGGAAGAGATCTTCCGAATGAGCATGGGTAGTGATGAATCTTTAGAAGACTATGAAGAGAGGTTTCAACTCAGTTATAAAAGGGCTAGGTGCGCACTTAACCCTAAATCTTTGAAGTTGGTACTGCTCAGAGGGGTCACTAAAGACATTCTAGATACCCTCCATTTTCTTGTTGGGGGAGACATCTACCAGCCACCTTACGATGACATAAACACTGTGTTTAGAAACCATTCCAGGTTAGTTAGAAAGAGAGGTAGGGGAAGTCAACCTTTAGCTAGTACATCCTCATCCAGTTCATCCCTTAGAAATGAACTTGAGAATCGACTGGAAGATTTCAAGAGCGAGGTGATGCAGACTATTGCCATGCAAATGTATACCTTGCATATCAAAAGGAAACAAGACGAAGCTGAGAGGGCTTTGGCCATTTTTTATCCCAGCTGCACTAGAAAGCATCCTAGGAACGAATGTCCATTGCACTCTATAGAAGTGTGTTTAGTCTGTGAAGAAGACCATCCTATGAATCAATGCCCTTCCTTGCTTGGAATCAAATCTACATATCAGGGGGCTGAAGGAGCCACTGAACCACTCTATTTCATGAACCAAAGGAGGCCACATGAACCCAGACCTTACCAGCATGGAATGCAAGGGACATCCCAGAGCTATTACTACCCCAATCAAGCCCCTTCCATGCCTTCTTAGGGACCCCCTTATCATCCTTCCTAGTCCACACCCCCTCCTTGGTCATATCCTCCTCAATACTAGGCTCCTCCAGTTGCTCATTCATTTCATCCTTATGCTCAACCACAACCTCAGTGGAATGCACCTCATCAAGGGTGGAGGCCCCAGTATAACTCTCCTCCTACTCTTTTGCCTCCACCACCTCCTCAACCACAACCATTACCTCCTGCTCCTCCAAGACAACCCCAAATACCTATTCAACTGAACCCGAACCCCAACAATAGACAGGCCTAGTAGGTATATAGTGGAGAAACATCATGCCCAACCTATGCTATGGAGATTCAAGAGATTAACCTATGATCTGGGAAGGTTATCCCAGATAGCCAACCTCCTCCTAAGGAGGATGAGGAAGAAAAACAGGAAAGTGAACCAAAAGTCATTCCACCCTTTCCTAAGAGACTAACTGGAACCACACAACTGACCCCAGAAGAAACTGAACTTCTGGGAGAATTGAAATAGTTATGTGTAAAAATCCCACTTCTCCAAGACATAAAAGATGTGCCTATATATAACAAGATGATCAAGGAGAAGTGCTTCAAGCACCCAGACAGGTGCAAGAGAGATGCCACAACTATCAATGTCATAGGACAACTGTCCGACCTGATGTTGGGGTAGGTAATCTATCCAAAATATCTAGACCCTGGGAGTCCTGTAGTCGATGTCCACATCAATGGCACCATAATCCCCCATAACTTGATTGATCTAGGGGCTATCATTAATGTGATGAACAGGGACACTATGCTCAAACTCAACCTTTAGGGTTCCCTAAGAAATACCTCAATAGTACTGCAATTAGCAGACCGCTCACCATGACCCTGAGGGGATTGTGGAAGATGTCATGGTCTCTATTGATTCCTAGGAGTACCCTGCTAATTTCCTAGTTCTCCAACCAAAATAAAAGCTCACTGAGTATCCTCTCATCCTAGGAAGACCTTGGTTGGCTACTGCAAATGCCTACATTAGCTGTCAAGCTGGGAACATGACAATCAAGAATGGGCATATGTCCAAAGAGATAGTCCTCTATCCTCCTGCCCAACCTTTACTGGAACATGATTTACCTCTCTGGTTGGAGGAGAAAGATGAGGATGAAGTCTATTCCACACCATTATGTACAGTAGAGGCTACCATGGGGGGTCCACAAACCGAGGATGATCTTATTGAGAACTTGATTTAGAATCCACCCCCCAGTCCTTAGAAGAGCTGGTGGAAGAAACCCAAGCCAATCGTTGATCTTTGTGTGGCTGATCTGACCTCTCTTAGACTTAAGAATGTGGAATTTGGCCCAGAAAAAACCATGAAGATCAAGTCATCCCTATCCACCTCTCAGGAGAAAGAACTGTGTAGCTTGTTGAACAATCACTTGGATGCTTTTTCTTGGAGCTATAAGGAGATGAAAGGAGTCCACCCTTCAGTCTGTACTCATCACATTTATATTAAAAAAGATTGTAAACCAGTCAGGCAACCCAAAAGGAGGATGAATCTGGCCCTCAAGGACATTGTCAAAGAAGAACTGTAAAAGTTGCTGGATGCAGGATTCATCTACCCCATCTCTGACAACGAATGGGTTTCTCCTTTGGTGCTAGTGCCAAAGAAAAATGGGAAGTGGAGAATCTGTGTAGATTATCGGGAACTAAACAAGGCCACCAAGAATGACCATTTCCTTTTGCCTTTCATAGATCAAGTGTTAGACGGCCTGGCAGGGAAGAAGTTCTTCTCCTTCCTAGATAGGTTTAGTGGGTACAACCAGATCCAAATCAAACCGAAAGACCAAGATAAGACACTTTCACTTGTCCATGGGGTACCTTTGCCTACCGAGTCCTTCCTTTTGGGTTGTGCAATGGTCCCGCCACTTTCCAGAGAACAGTGCTGAGCATGTTTGTTGAACTGGTTCATGATTCAGTGGAAATATATATGGATGACTTTACCCCTTATGGTTCTAACTTTCAAGAAGCTTTGACTAACCTGGGGAAAGTTTTAGCCAAGTGTATTAAAATGAACCTATCCCTCAGTCCTGAAAAATGTGAATTCCTGATGACTAAAGGGACCGTGCTAGGTCATACAATTTCTCAGCAAGGATTACAGGTGAATCCAACAAGATTGCTATCATCCAAAGGGTCCCGCCTCCTCAAAAGGTAAGAGATGTTTGGACTTTTCTAGGCTTTGCAGGATATTATAGAAGATTCATTAAGGATTTAACAAGCTAGCCTTTCCATTGTTTGGTCTTTTGGGAAAATAGGTTGAGTTCATATGGACTGACAGTTGTCAAGAGGCTTTGGATGCCTTGAAAGGTAAGCTGATAACTGCTCCAATCTTGAGAGGTCCAAACTGGGCCCTAACTTTCCACATTCACACAGATGCCTCAAACAAAGTGATAGGAGTAGCTTTAGGGAAAGTTGAAGAGAAGCTGCCTTATGCCATATACTTTGTCAGTAAAAACCTGTCCAAGGCAGAATTAAACTACATTGTGACCGAAAAGGAGCTCCTAGTTGTAGTCCATTCCCTGAACAAATTCAGACACTACATCACCGGCTATCAAACATTCATACACACTGATCATGCTGCAATTAGGTATTTGATGAATAAACCAGATGTAAATGCTCGTATCATTAGATGGTTACTTTTATTGCAGCAATTTTATTTGACAATTATTGATAAGCTAGGTAAGGAAAATGTTGTTGCTGATTTTCTGTCTAGACTAGATCTACCTGCAAGTGAAAAAGGAATGGTGGATGATCAAATGCTAGATGAACACCTATTTGATATTTCAGTACTCTCTCCATGGTTTGCTGATATAGAAAATTATTTGTTTTCAGCACAGTTTCTGCCACACCTGTTCTCAAAGAGAAGAGCAAGATCATGAGGAAAAGTGCCTCATTCACTTGGAGTAGAGGCAATCTTTTTAAACTTGGCCCAGATTAGATTTTGAGGTGATGTGTTAGGGAGGAGGGAGTTTTTGACACCCTCCTAACCTATCATGATGGGCCCTGTGGAGCCACTTTGCAGCCAAGAGGACTACCTTCAAAATTCTGCAAGCAGGTTACTATTGGCCCACTTTTCATCAAGATGTCAGGAGATATATCAGCGAATGTGACTGATGTCAAAGGATGGGAAAACCTACTCCAAGGGATGAGATGCCCTTGCAACCCAAAGTGACATTCGAGCCATTTGAGAAGTGGGGCATGGACTTTTTGGGTCCTATCAACCCTCCTTCAAAACAAAAATCTTACATCATTGTGTGTACTGATTACTAGACAAAATGGGCAGAAACAAAGGTGATCAAGGCAGCAACAGAAGAAAAAGTAGCTAAGTTTTTTAGGGAAAATATCTTCTACAACTTTGGTTATCCAAGAGAGTTAGTCACTGATCAAGGGAGTCAGTTCACCTCCAATTTGGTAGAAGACCTGCTCACACACCATAATATTAAGAATAGAACTTCCACCCCCTATCATCTGCAAGCAAATGGGTAGGTGGAAGTCACTAACAGAGCTTTGGAAGGGATTTTGACTAAGGTAGTGAGCAACAACAGAAAAGATTGGGTAGATCAATTGGTTGAGGCCACCTGGGCCTATAACACCACCTGGAAAACCACCACAGGGTTTACACCCTATGAACTGGTCTATGGAAAGAAGGCTCTACTATCAATATAATTTGAATATAACGCATTAAGGATGGCAACTTAGCTAGACCTAGATCTCAGCCATGAACGAAAGGAAAGATTGCTTCAGCTAAATGGATTGGATGAACAAAGAATGCAGGCCCTACTCGACTCAGAGGTAGTCCAACTTCAAAGAAAAATATGGCATGACAGACACCTCAAAGAAAAACAATTCCAGCAAGGAGATTGGGCGTTGTTGTATGATTCAAGATATAAATATTTCAAGGGCAAACCGAGAAAAAGATAGTTGGGACCATTTCCAGTAGAAAAATGCAATGACAATGGTTCAGTCATTATCCAGACCATAAATGAAGAAGCCATCCCCATGCTCGTCAATGGGCATAGATTGAAGATCTACAGGAAGCCCCTTTCCAAGCAAGAGTTCATTGAGAATCTAGGAAAAATAGTGTTGGTAGTGGAGCAGGTCCCTGTCTCCACTCCACCCACACCCTGAGCAAAAAAAAAAAAAAAAAA
>APFE031274180.1:1639-27678 GCA_000404065.3 Pinus taeda | reverse complement strand
ATGACTTGCAGCAGGTGGTTTTCTCCCACATTGGGTTTCCACCTTATATCATGGTGTTCACGTGTGTGGCTTATGTGTCATGATCTGTTCTATTTTACTACACCTGTTTACTATTAATATGGTTGATAATGTTCTAATGCACTCATTAAGGATTATCTAACTAAATCATAATAAGTTGTGGAAGTAGCATATATGAATCTGAATATGGAAATGAAAAAGTTTTATTGACGTGATAATACTGATTCACCCCCGCCCCCCCCCAGTATTATTTCCAATAAACAATGGTGCCTGATCTCATTGTTGGCTTAACTAAAGTGCTTAGTGAGGTTTTGCACTAGGTTTCCAGATTTTGTGGTAACATTTTTGGCACCGTTATCAGGGATGAGTTGAGTCTTCCTCATGATCTGAAGTCTATGCTTCAATTTCATTTCATGAGAATATCCTAGAGCCATGGTTAAAGTTTCTCCTAGAGTGACTCCAAAGTCCTATTCCAGCTTAGGAGCTTCTAGTCAAAGTTTTAGTAAAGCAACTATTCTTCCCCAAAAGAAGAGAGCTCCAAATACACCTATAGCCAAAGCTCTCTTCAAGAGTCCTTCTACCTCAACCACAATGGAAAAACCATGGCTCACTAATGCTTTCAAGCCCTTGGACATGAGTGCCATTCAAGGATTCCCCAACAAAACTCCCAATGAGTTTGAAGAATGGTTGCCAAAATTTTCAGGGAATGATGTAGTCATAGTTGGGCAACACAATGATCTATTTTACTGGCGTGTTGAAAAAAGAAGCATTGAATAAGAAGATGTAGTCATGAAAGTCTTTGACTTATATTTTGAAGGAAATGCTAGAGCATGGTTCCTAGACATACCTATTGGATAAATGAAGAACTAGGATTAGTTCCATGATGTCTTCAAAAAAAGATGGAAGATAGTCAATGGCTCAGTTTCAGAAGGCTGAAAAGAAAGAAAATGAGAGTGTCTAGGATTTCAATTAGAGGTCTGAACGCTTAGTCAAACAAATACCAGCTAGCTTCTGCTTGTTGCAAATACAATATTAATGTAATATATCACTCCATTTGATCGACACTTTTCCTATGCCCTTAAGAACAAGGAACCTACAAGTCTAGACTAAGCTAATGGGTATGTTTCAAATACTAAACATTGACTCTTCACCTCTAAGGTAGACTTGCTCTCCTATCCTATGTTGAAGTTTCTAAGTCTACTAGTTAGAAACCCTCCATGCACTTTATTGATTTATTCCTACCTACTTGTTATGTTACTTAACAAGTTATTTACCATGTAAATACTGAAAATAAACACTAGTGCATGTTCAACATATTACAGATCATCAACTGAAGGAAACATAAATAAGCACACAAAATGACACCGTTATTTTTGGACCAATGTCCTCGGAAAAACCCAATGCGGGAAAATTGGTGCCGCTATCTGAGGGTTTTATTATTAAGCAGTTTCAGAATACAATCTGGGTGCCAAATATAGCCTATCCAATAGAGAATGCCCTTGGCAGTAGTATATCTCAGTTTGAGACAGATGTCTCGACTAAAACCCTGGATATACCCTCCGGTAGCTCCTCAGCTCCAATCTAGCCCAGAAACCCCAGTGTTAGCCTCTCTCTATCCAATGCTGGCCCTGCATCACCTTGAATAGGCCTACATCAGCTTTCTGGCCCTTTGCGTCACCTACGCTAGCCTCTCTAAAGCACTGGCAGCTCCTGGCTGCCTCTACGTGGCCCTGCGTGAGCCCTGACTACTACTGTGTTACTCTCTCTGGCTCTTGTGTTGATCTCCTGGCACTATCTTTGCCTCTCTATCTCTCTGTACTCACTGCCCCTCAGTTGCAACTCTGATCACTGATTCTATCTCTCTTAGCAAACCCCACTCTAGAGAATAGAATGACTGATCATCTGGTGTACCCTCCAAGTGACCCTCAGACCTCCTCTGATACTTTTCTCGTTAACATATCAATGGCCGAGATTAAGTCCCTAGTCAATGGCTAAGATTAGATCTGGCTTGATCCATGTCTTTTGGACCATTCTAACACAGTTTTATATTAATTCTCATTAATATTTTAATTTCCCTAAGTTTAGACTTAGGAACTCCATTAAAAATATTAATTATTTTATATTTCTCAAAATGTTTAGAATCTGCCTAAACCCTTTCTGGGTATTGGAAATCTCATGTGCCCCAACCTTTCCACCAAATTTCGTGGCTAGAGCACATCCAATGCTACCCCAAATCAACACTCCCTTTTAGTGAGGTTTGTGCTCTGGCAATACTCCTCACTGAGTATCACCTTGATCATTTGGCATTAGTCCCTGTGCTGATGCTAGGCTTGCTACCCATCATCCTCTACATTGTTGCATCCTGTACTGCTGCCCATGGCTCTGCCATTGCCACTGCTGCATCAGTATGACAACTCCCTTTGCATCTGTGTTGCTGCTCATGTCTCTACCATTGCCACTGCTGTAGCTGCACTACATTTCCTCTCATCATGCTGCATCTTTCTCATAAGAAGAATCATATTTGCAATCCATTTGTTATAGCATCATTTCAACTAACATTGTTTTCATTTAGCAAGGCCTTAACTAACAACTCTATCTCTCACTTAAGATCAAAGCACACAATGTTGGTGAGATGAATGACTGATAGACACGCATCATCATTGTCTCTCTTAGCGTCATACCCACCCGGGCGTTCTCCAAGTATGCCCTACTAGGACTATTCTCATCTTGGGTTCCCAGCCCTTAAGAATATAAGTCCTCTTGCCCACTCTTGTCTTGGATGCCCTACCACATCCTCAAAGAGTGTTGGATGCCAGATGATTACACAATCCTCCATTCTTTCTTCCAAACTGAAGAAAAGAATGTCATGTCTAACTCTCCCTCTCAACCAGGGATGAGTTCCAAGTTTCTTTTCACTCACAAACTTACTCGAGTTTCTTTACTCATAGGAACCTCCCAGAGCTCCCTCTTACCCAGGGTCTCTATCATCAGACTTTATAGGGTCTTCTAGTTGACTGATGATCCAAGACTTCAATGTCATCAATTTCTTTACATGTAGGGTTTAGCCATCCATCACTTTCCTCCACCATGTCATTCCTTCTTTCCTGGAAAGTATCCTACTTGGCTTTACATCTGGGGCTTCCTTCATAGGGCCATCTATCTTCACCTTTCCTTCAATGGTGACCACTCTAGATCACAAGGTACATAGTTGTGACATCCTTCACAACTCTTCTTACCATGGCCCTGCACACATACCAAAACTTTTTCCAAGAGGTCAAACACCAAAAACAAATCACATATTACCTTTTTGGTGATGGCATTTTCTAGTGGCATCTTCTTGTAGGTATCAACACCCTGCATACATGTGGACACATCTCCCAAAGATATTGGTTGTCAAGGGTCTTCATCTTTTCAGACTTCCATCAGATTCTTCATATCCTTCTGAGAGATTTCCTAGTCAAATCTTCCTGATCCTTTGGATGTTGATTGCCTTCATCATGGTTGCATATTTCACGATCTCTTCCATCCTCACATCTTCCATTCCCAGGAGCTTTCAATCAGAGTTCTTAAATTGTAGTCAACCACCTCATACTTCATATGAGGACATATTATGTTGATTTCATCTAGTGCGACTCATGCCTTCTTGCAACCTTTTAGAGGAGGAGATCCTTTTTCTCTTGATCATGATCGATCCATGTTACCTATAACCATATGTCATTAAATTACAATATTAAATAAAAATACAAGCATACATACTTCTAGGTTATCTAGGCTTCTTCCAGTAGCTTCCTTGATTGAAAAAGATCTTCAATCCCTTGATCTGCTTCATTTCTCATGTTATCAGACCATCATCTGATGAATTCCAAACATTGGAATTCCTGATAGATTTTTCCCTGATGAGCCTTGTCCTGGATGACTTCTTTCTTTCCTTTAATATCTAATGCAGTTCCTAGGAGCTATATTCCTCACATTCAACTGCCATGGATTTTTTCCTTCATTATTGCCATGGTGATATCACAATCTCTTGTTTCTAATGCTTCCATGATGCCACAATGCATCTTGATTTTATTATCATGGTCATATATGCAAAAGCTTTAGAGCTTGTGATAGGACCCTTTGGTGAGGGACACCATATCACATTCAACTTCCTCCATCCTTCCGACAATATGAGCTCCTTTCCATAATATTTCCATAGTACTATTATGTCTTGTCAACCTTCCCTTTCCTTTCTGCACATATTTGAGTCCTTTCAACTTATCTTTTCTCTATTTGGCATAGAGATCACAAATTGTTGATTGAGGTAACCTTCTTGTTCATGGACATTTGTTACCTTGTTTAATATCAATATCAATGATGATTATGTTCTCATCATTTTTCCCAGATCTCACAATTGAGATCTTATGAAGATATTCCTTCTTTAGTGTATTTCAAAGAGTACCTCTTCTAGCATTTCGTATATTTCTTGTCTATCTTCTTTCTTGCTACATAGAGATGAGAGGACTTTTTAAGAGTTCCTTCTTATGAATTTAAAGGAGACCTGTTTACTAACTTCTCTTCTCCATAAGGATTCTGTCAGTCCTTCTTATTCTATGCAAGGACCTTTGATGACCCATCTATCTATAGATCTCTTTGCAATCATGAAGTCATAGAACCAAACTTGATTATAGAATGAAAGATACTTACTTGACTGTGAAGATGAAATCTTCACCTTGATCATGATCGCTGTTGATGAGCTAGATGCATTGATGCTTCCTTCGGATAAGATCCTTGTTGAAGCTCGTCTTTGAGCCTTCAAATTAATTGACTTGTATATATGATTCTTATGATTAGGGATGATACTGAGTTGCTCCAAACCTTGTAGTATGTAGCATTAATATGACATTGGCTGAAACTATGGGAGACACCAAAACTGTTGCCATGAACCAGAATTCTAAATGCTTCATCTTCAAACTGTTGATCTTCAAAACCCTTGTTGTCATAGACTGCTGATGTAGACTTATTTTTGGACTTCAACCTTCTTTGAGGTGATGTAGTCTTCGATTGCTTTGTGGAGATAAGAGATTGTGTTGTTGAAGATTGTCTCCTTGATTGCATAGGCAACAACCCTTGGTATAATATACTGTTGTTGTAGGCTAATCCTTTAATCTAGGGTTTGATAAAGATGTAGATCTTGATATTCTTCAACTTTCTTAGATGCTTTGCTTGAAACTTGATCTTTGCATGTCTTTTTTCTTCCCTTCCTTCCGACTTCTGAACCTTATCACTCTGATACCATGTTGAAGAATCTAGGGCATTTAGAATTAAGGGATTCTTCTTAGCATGATAACAATTTGTGAAGTGTTTTTACAATTTTATCTTAGCTTAATATTCTTCTCATTATTAGTGGGTGTGTTTACTTCATCAAACTGCTATCAAAAACAAAAGAGACAAGAACATACTCGCATTTATAATTCATTACATTTACATATTTTGACATTTTAATTATAAATTTCCATAGATTTTTCTACAAAACAAATTCAAAAACTTTGATAGAATAATGTCATCTTCAACTCTGCTAACCTCCACTTTTTAAAACAAATAGTAATGATTTTTTGTGTTTTCATTCTCTATGGTGTATATTTGCTAGCATGCATTGAGTGTAAATCCAATAGTAATCGAAGTCCTACCTTCCTTAAGAGAGTTCCCTCCATAAGAAGTCCATGCAATGCAAGCTGAATAATTGTTATCATTATCCCTTCTCCAAAGTAAGCTTGTCTACTTTTAAGTAAAATGACATTCACCTGTAATTTCTGCTACTAGTGGCAATAAATAACTAGAGATAAAAATTCCAAATTCTTGGGCTTGGTTCAGTTGTATGTGCCATAGGCAAAATTTCAAATTCCCTTAAGCCAACTAACTGGGACACAAAAAATGGCCAAATATCGACCCTAGTCTTTCACTTATTCTTCAAGTGCCATGAAATTAGTTACATTCATCTCTAAATGTAGATATAGACAACAATAGACATTGTATAGCTCCATCATCTTAGAGAAAAAAGTTGACCACCTTGTTTCTAAAATTTTATGGATGTTATAAATAACCATACTACTTCTAGATAAGTAGATAAGGTTCCAATGAAATTTGTTTGATCTGAATTTAAAACTACAAAAAATGCTTGAAGGTGTTAAAAATTGGACAAGATATGAATTAATCCAAGGACTTACCTTTGGCTAATTGGCCTCTCTGCCATAGATTATGCCCACCTATTTCACAACAACCAATCTAGTCTAGATGGTAGATTGATATTATAACAGAGGGTTCAAAACCCATCTCTCTTCCCTTCTCCTTTTATAGTTCATCTAGTTTGTTATTCTTTTACAAGGATCAGAACATGCGTGATTTCAAGGTGCGTCAAAGGTTACAATATACAACCCTTAACCTATCCAGTGAAGCTTGTAATTTGTTTTATAGGCATCAATAAGTCTTCAACCAAAGTTAAAGCTATGTATTATTTTCGATGCGGTGCTTGCCATTTTGGGTTGGGCAAGTTTGGTAACCCTAATTAATATATAGATACAAATTTCATTAACACAAGCCTTGAGGTACCACATCATAGGGTTAAAAGGTTTGAGCAGGTGCAAAACCAGTTTTCGATGGGCGAACCAAAGGAATGATAACATAAATAAATCACATTATTGTTCATAGGTCAATGGGTCTCAAAAGTACAACAAGATACATTTGTAATGTGGTAGTGCTTATGGAATTTAATGGATAATACTTATGTTTGTGTACCTCTTTCAATCTAATATTAAAACCAACAAGGAAAAATAAACAAGCAATGTTCTACTTACTAGGATTCTTGTAGCAAGACACTATGAGGGGCCTCTTCTCGAGAGATTATTGAGAGCAACTTCTGCAACCGCATGCTCGACCTAGAACAAATTGACATAAAATTTGGGCCTTTCAAAAGTTTCAACATTGAATATGAATACTTCCTTTAAAAAAGGGGCATGATTGAGCCCCTCCTATATCCAAAAATATGATGGAAAATTGAAACAAATCCTCTCAGCAAGCTCTTATAGATGGTTCTTGTACATGATTGCACTAATAGTAAAATAAATAAATCCAATTACCCAAAACCTAATCCCCAGATAAGAAAACAACATAAACATTCAAATCAAAAGGAACTTAAAGAATAGTGTAAACATGTCACCTACATACTGCAAATGTTGCAATCCTTCTAAATATGATAATTTGTGTTGTAACATCTTCCTCCTTCTATACCCGTGATAGAAAATCGTGATTCAAACATAGTATTGTTCTTTGGTACATACTGATAATTTGGGACTTCGAGAATTTAGGTTCACATAAAACGACAAAAATATATAGACAAAACACATTAAATGCCAATCCCGCAAGGAGAAAATATGCATCAGATTGACTTCCTTGCTCTTACATTGTTGTGGGAAAGAAAATATAAAAACCAAAATCAGTTGAAACATGTGAAATTCCTCTCATTCCCTGACATATATGAGTGAAGGGTTTCCCTTGTCCCAAACCCAACAATTTCCGAAGTTATTAAATCAATATCTGCATTGTGAGGATTAAAATAATTCTCCAAAATTAAGTTGTATATAAATTTTATCACTCTAGATAAATTTAGAGACCCCTTTGTCTTTAAATTTTAACATTGCAGATGGATTAAAGGGGTCTCTGAATCCATATACAATTTTAAAAGGGGCAAGGAGTCTCTGAATCCATCTTCATTGTTAAAATTTAGTGAAATGTAACACTTCAATGTCAAAATTACAATTTTTCGTTTCTGGAGTGACACAATTAAAAGTGACTAGCATAAATGACTAAGTCATATACTTGTACTTGTTAGTTGGTCATATTTTTATTCTTGCACTGCATTAATCATTTAGGATAATCATTTTTAGTGTTGTCACTTATTATCTAGTCATATATTTTAGTCCTTGACTAAATTTGTCAGTTAAGTTAGTCATTTTTAGTTGGGTCACTTATTATCTAGTCATATATTTTATCCCTAGACTAAATTAGTCGTTTAATTTAGTCATTTTTAGTTGAGTCACTTAAAATTACTCAAATTTAGTAATAATTCACTTGAAATGACTGTGGTGACTAACTAATTTAGTTGCATATTTACTAATCTCTCATTTTGTATCAGTGCGTCATTTAGAAATTCCATGGGTAAACTTATTTCTAAGAATGAGTATCGGAAATTACTTGATGATTATGCAAATGGTAATTCAAGTTTTACTAGTTTCACAAGAGCTCCAAGTGGTCAAAATATTCTTGAAAAGTTTTCAAATGATTTATTCATGTGTTATAAGATTAAATATAGTTTTTACAGTCATGCCAACTTTTCAAAAGTATAACAAGTTGGATGAAGTATATTGAAAATTAATCTCTTTCACTTATCCAACTATGAGAGATTTGGATAAACTTTTTGAAATCCGATCATAAGATATTTCAACTACAAAAACATCCATAGAAACAAGTTATATCAAGACACAAAATCAGGGCAGGTTCAAATTGTGGGGGGGGAATCCAACAATTAAAGGTTGTCCTAGGATATTAGTCTAAAGAACTTCAGTGTAGTTCGAGTTTCATGTAAAGAATCACGAGGTTGTTATTTTTTATAGAAGTTTTTTTCCTTAAGATTTGTAGAAATTGAGTTTTGTAGCGACTATATAAATATTGTAAATTTTGATATGGAAGGGGTTGATTCTTAGATCAAAAGTATTGATATTTTTTGTACTAGCCAATTTTCCAAATTTAATCAAGGACTATTGGTTTCAGGGTATAGAAATATTGTTCATATGTAAGTTATCTCTTGTTTTACATGGTCTTTTTCTTTTATACATTTAATATTGTGTGGATCTTGGGAGAGGTCTAGCTAAGGATTAGCCTACCTTAAATCCCTTGGCAAAGTTATATTCATATACTATTATTATTGGATCTCACCACTTTGGTTATATTTTAAAAGGGAAGAGTTTATTTACATTAAGTCAAGGATTTTATTCCTAAAAAAACCATTTTTAAACAAATCCTTCACTTATATTATTTGACACAATTATTTAGCTAGGAACTACCAGAAATGGAAAGCATTACCTTTGTCTCCTTCTGACTCACCTAGGTTTTGAAGTTCCTTTTATTACATGGGTTATGAGTTTCATCTCATCATTTTCTTTTGTAGCCCTTACTAATGGACCGACATCTTCTTTCTTCCATGTGCAAAAGGGTCTTCGACAAAGATGTTTGCTTTCCCCATTACTTTTCCTACTAGTGGATGAAGGACTAAGTAGGATGCTAGGAAATGCAAAGCCAAGGGGAGACTTTAGAGAAATAACAGTTGATGCAAACTGTCAATTACACAGCTATTTATTTTTATAGTATTCTTGTCTTTTGTGATGGTTCATGTCAAGACACAAGATTTCCAGATTCCCCTTTGGTTTTGTTTTGGAGAGCCATGGGTATGCAAACAAATATTTCTAAATAAACTCTCTTGATACAATTATTAGAATAGGTTGAAGTCATTCATTTTAAAGTTTTTTTCCCTTCTACCTTGATGAATTTTTATGAAGGTCTTAAGTACTTTGGATTCCATTTAGAACCAAATTCGTACAAAAAATTACACTACAATTGCCTCGTTGCAAAATTGGAAAAAAGGTTAAAGGCTTGGAGTTTTAAATGGCTCTCTAGAGTAGAATTATTAGTCCTTATCAATTCTATCCTTGAATCCATCCTTGTGTTTTGGATGTCTCTCTCTTGCATTTTTAAAGGAATCTTAGAGAAGCTACACAAAGTGTGTCTTATGTTTCTTTAGGCAAACTATTTGGATCATTTTGCCTCATGTGGGTAAATGTTAAGCCTTATATAAGCTCCATGTTATCCCGAAAACCCATTATTGAGCCTTATTTATTGTGTATTTACATTTAAGTTATTATTTTGTTATGTTGGCTAGAACCCCTCATGTTCCCATTTTTTTATAATTGTATCCTTTGTCTCCTATATGTATACTAAGGAGATCTAGTCTTAGGATCACAAAATATTGTATCGTTCATTGTATTTTTTATAAAATAAGCTTTCCCCCTAAAAGTGTATTGTAATTTCCCGGATGCGGGTGATGGATCATCCCAACAGGACGAGGCACATGCTCAGCATGCGTCGCCTCGTGCCTGAGACAGGTGGTAAATCCAGGCGCCGTCAAAGACTTAATCGAGATCGCGGTTGCTCCAGGCATTCAATGCCGAGCAGGAGGGTGGGTAGAAGGTACAGGGAGAATTCAATGCAGGTTCAATTCGCAACCAGGCATCGACCATTTGATAACAGGATGCCAGACGGCCACGACATTCCTGGTCTGAGCCATCTCTGCAGCAGAGGTTGGGGAAATTGGATAGAAGGAACTCGGGATTGCGGGATTCGGTGGTGGAATGCGGGAATTGCAGGGGGTGATGGCCCTCAGAGAGAAGACACTGCCCGAGAATGCACAACGATCCCGCTGTTCCACATTTGGAGGCACAATCGCTCTCGATTTCGCTTGCAGAGCTCTGAGGGGTCGTCTTCCTGTGAGCGGCAGTCTTGGAAAAGGGAGGCACAATGGCCAGAACAAGGGAGAGGCAGCCGAGTAGGAGGGGTCGTGGAAGAGGAGCTTCTTCCCAACATCCAGCAGGGGAGGGATATCAACATTGCTGCTGTTGCAATTGCCACAGGAGAGCAACAACAACTCCATTGCATGCTCAGCAGCTCGTGGAGGTCGGCTGCGCGGGGGAGGGAGAAGCAGGGCTTCCTGCGTTTGGCTCCGTTGTCTTCTCCTTGGGCAGACCCGCTGGGAACCAAGGCATCAACGCCCATATTACAATCATGTTCACTCCATCGGCAGACGACGGGGTCGGCGCGGTGGAGCCACCAGGCGGCAAGGGAGAGGAGGCATCGGAAACGCAAGCAGGGCCAGCCGTGCAGCCACAATTGCCACCAGGTGGAGGAGAAGGGGAGGCGCCAGAGGCACAATCAGGGAAGGAAGCAGGAGTCAAGGGGAAGGCGCCCATGGAAATCTACATGCCCTCCCTGGGGCCAGCACCACAGGGCTTCACTGAGGAATCGTGGAGGGCGAGATGGGAAGGAGTGGAAGAAGGACAGGGATGGGCGCGAATTGTGGAAGAACAGTGCCCCTGTGAGGAGACTGAGCAGCAGCTCGCAGGCCTTCAACCGCCATCTGCTAACATCCAGGAATGAAGCTACGCAGGGTAATCCTATTTTGCAAGTTGATTATGCAGAATTTCTGTCTGGTTGCCACATCTTACAGTCAACCTCGGTCAGTCGCCCCTGCGTGGGCATTCACGTGTCTAGTTAGCGTCATACTGCACCTCGGTGCTTCTGTTTTTGTTGGTCAAGCAAAACAATGTCAATTTTGGACAAGGTCATGGTTAACCAGCTGCAGCTGCCCCTGTGTGGGAGACTCAGAAAGCTGGTTTTTTGTAAACTCAGTACCCGTACGGGGCTTCTCCATGCTCAGCATGCGTATCAGTTGTAAAATTCCACTGTATTATAATATAAATAGCTAGATAGTCTTTTACCGAGAAAAAATAATATAGTTAATATAATATATGTTATATTTTCAAAAATAAAAAATATACATATACATTTCATTAAACAAAACAATGGCGTCTTTTTCTTTTTCTTTTCTTTTCTTTTCTTTTCTTTTTTTAACAAATGTTCTTGCAGGTTTGTTTCAAGGCCAATGCTTGGACAGGGATGTATATTTCTTGTTAAAGCCACAGTGAAAGCTAGGATTCAAGATAGCCATAAAAATGATTAATGATTTTCAATTTCAGGCAGCAAAGGCTTCAAGATAAATATGCTAAAAACAGGACTTTGACTGAGGTCTTAAGCTGATTTTTTTTTCAATTTGGGCTAGGTGACTAGGATAGGATCCATGTCGGGACAATTCTGGAGATGCCCATGTGGTTGGTTTTTTTATTGGATGCTTGTAACCTATTAAACCTTGAAACAGTTGCGGAATCAGGGCACTTTCCGCAGCTAAGTTGCAAAACCTTATTAAAATAGGATACGGTGTTTTGAGGACCACTACAAACCATAACCAGTGAATTTTGGACAATTTGAACCTATCAAAGCAGTTGGGTTTCAAAAAATATTTTTTTTTTAATCAATTGAAATGATGAAGTTTATTTTGTCTCCTTTTTTTTCTTTTTCTTTTTTACATAACAATCCTTTTTCTAATCCTCCAGATCACACAGTGCAGAAAGAGAGCATACTCAAGAATTATTATTTTTTTTTTACTTAACAATCCTTTTTTTTATCCTCTAGATCACACGAAGTGCAGGAGGAGAGCATACTCAATAATTATTAAAAAAAATTCAGATGTAAGAAATAAGGTCTCCTAATTACACTTCCCCGGCAACGGCGTCAAAAATGTCTAGTCAATTTGACATCTTAAATTGCTCTACATAAATTATCAATCTGGCTATCGTAAACTGATGAAGTGTGGTGCACCATATGTGCTTAGTTAACATTTTTCTTACTTTGTTGTTTTATAGATTTTATTTTGTTTTGGGGTTTTGTTTTTGTTGGTTTCCTAAAGTATCTAATGCAAATGGAAATCTTATTCTAAGGTCTTAAGAATACTTTTAAAGGTCAAGTATGGATGTAGATTTCAAGACAAAATCTATGTCCCTAATGATAACTTCCAAAACCTAGCACTTCAAAAGATCTTAAAACATGTTATTGATGGAATTAGTACTTAAACAAAAGTGCAAATATGTAGCTACTTCAATCAAACAAAAGATGAAATACTAGGGAAAGATCCTTGGGTTGGATGCAATGAAAACTATGCTCTCTCTCCAGGCCTAATCAGACATCTAGAATCTAAAGGTATCAGGCATCTTAGTCAAGTTGAGAAAATTGGGTTCTCAACGATTTGGGGGCAAGCCTGGAAATCTGGTGAAGACCTAGGCCTGTGCCCGTACTGGTGGAACGAATGGAAGGTATTCACCGAGGAATTAACTCGGTCCAATGTAAGGTTAAGGGACAAACATGATCAGCTGGTCTGGGCACACGCGAAAAATGGTTCGTACTCCCCAAAGTTCGGCTATAAATTCTTAATGAACAGGACAGGATGGGGAGACCCAGAATGGTGGAATAAGCTGATCTGGAAACTAAAATGTCCAGAAAAAGCTAGACTATTCTTTTGGTGCATTTTAAAAAGAAAAATTCCTACATGGGATCTGCTTCAAGTTAGGTACAAGCAAGGGCCGGGGAGATGCTCTCTATGCAAATCAGATTCCGAGAACATAAGCCATACTTTCATCACATGCCCCTTCGTCAAATCAGTCTGGGGCAGAGATCGGGAAACTCATAGGGAAAAGGATTGAATGGGAGGGGGGAAACTTTCAGGAGGTCTGAGATAAATGGTGGCACAACTACCCCGGTAAAATGAGAAATATTCCTCCTATAATACGCTGGGGGATATGGATTGCAAGAAATCGGAGTATTTTCATGGAGAAAGAAACCACAGCTGAAACAATTGCAATTCAAAGTTCTGCTATCCTTGAAAGTATTCCAAATTCAAAAGAAGAAAGGCCCACCAGGCAGATTAGGGAGGAACAGATCCGAGAAGGGATTCCATGGGCATATTTTGACGGAGCATCTCAGAACAACATTGCAGGCGCAGGAATGATCATTCATTTAAACAATACCAAGTCTTTAAAAGCTTCTGTAGGACTAGGCACATGGACAAATAATTATGCAGAACTTTCAGCCTTAAAACTCCTTTTATGCTGGCTTATTCACAGGAACATCCTTACAGTTCAGATCTTTGGAGACTCTCTATCTGTGGTCAATTGGGTCAACGGACAAAGTAGATGTCACAGTTATATGCTTAAACCTTTGCTTGAAGAAATTATGTCCTTAAAAATCTCTTTTAATGTATTTTCAATCGGTCATATCTACAGGGAATGAAATGGAACAGCGGATACCCTTTCTAAAGAAGGTCTACAGCAAGCGATGGGCAGTTGGAAAGTAGTGGAAGATGATCAGGGGCAGATCTGTGTGTCGGATCAACCTCCATACACTTAATGCTTATCATCCATACAATAAAATATTTTGGTTTTTGCATGTATTTTTTACATATGTTTTTGATTTGTCAAGTGGACCTATGGATTTATGCTCTAAACTATCTGTTGATGAAACAATGTCAACGTTTTTTGATTTATGTCTTTTGCTATTCTCATTTTGGGGTTGTTTTCCTCTTAAGAGGAAGCCCGGGGAACAGTAAAAGGACATTCACAGTTAGATCTTTTTTGGACTTATGCTAAATGATCAATGGGCTGAAAACGACCTGATATATCTTCCTTTCAGTTGATCTTAAGCAGTTTTTGAGACACAGAAAGGTTGGTCCTTTGTGTAGCAGCTCTATGACTTCGTCATACAACAAAGGGAATGCCAATGGCATATACTTGTAACTTTTTATGTTTAATGAAAAGTTCGTTTTTTTCCTTGGAAAAAAAAAAGGATGAAATATTGATCAAATTTTTCAAAAAGGTTTTCAAACTTGCAATGATGAAATCAATTACTAAGAGAAAATAAAAATGTACCTAAATTATAATTAAACCAAACAGTGAGCTAGTGACTATGAAACCCAGTATCCTTGCTGTTGTATAAAAAGAAAACTGAACATAAAGCAATTCAAAAACTGTAAGCAAAGTAAACTAAATCATATTACATCAACTCATATTCTGACCCCTCACCATTCGACTCGCTCTGGCTATAGGAGGTAATCATAAACAAATTGAGTAATCTGATATCTAAATTGCATAAAATGAAACTAAGATCAAACTACGCATTCATACTTCAACCCCTCACCATTCGAATCGCTCTGGCTATAAGATGTAACTGAAAATGACATGAGTAATCTAATCATAGACTTGCAGAAAAATAAACTAATATCAAACTACGCATTCATACTTCAATCCCTCACCATTCGACTCGCTCTGGCTATTAAGAAGTAACTGAAAATGACATGAGTAATCTACTCACTAACTTGCAGAAAAATAAACTAATATCAAACTACGCATTCATACTTCAATCCCTCACCATTCGACTCGCTCTGGCTATAGGAGGTAACTAAAAATGACATGAGTAGTCTAATATCTATCTTGCAGAAAAGTAAATGAACAAAACAAAACTGAAAGAAATAAATAGTGCTGAAATTAGAACTAAGAAAATAAATCAGCAGAAGGACAAGATAATTCCATCATGTCATTAGTCATTAAAAAGCTATGTGCATTACTAATTTACAATCAACCGGTTGAACACACTTGCATGAATTAAAATTGCATGAATGAAAAATCTAATCTATCGAACTTGAAAGCAATCAAATGACATGATGAAATCAAAGCAAAATTTACAAAATGAAATCTACTCTACCTTACATTCTAATATGCTCCATGACATCTACTTCACATCTCCTTCCATGTTGAGAACATCAAAGCTTTATTCAAATTCTTCAAAATTACAAAGTACAACAAAGCTCTCCAAAGCTTTCAAAAGCCATCAAAGAAGAATTACAAACTCCAAGCTAAAGAACTAAAAGCCAAGCCAAGCTAGCTAAGACTAATAAGCTAACAAATGAAGGAGAGAGATCTCCTATTTATACAAAAATATGAGAAGCCATCTCATTAATGAGAGTCCATGAATCTCTCCCTCTACCTCTAGAGTCCTAATCAAAATAGGAACTGATAAGACACATGTCTTCTTAGAGTTACAATACAATTAGGAGATGTGACACATATCCTCATGATCCCATGATTCTTTCCACTCAAATTCGAATTTGACCTTAGAGTGCCACATAAGGGTCTTCTAGAAGCTTCCTTTCAACCTACACATGTCAACAATCTCAACCCATTTGTTAGGTATAAGCATATACACATTATTTCCTAATTTTTAACCACAAATTCACTTAAAAGGCTTAAAATTAATAAAATTTGGAAAAACATAAATGTGGCCCAATGATAATGAAAGTGGGATGAATGTGGTGACATAGTAGTGAAATGGAGGTGATATAATGGACATAATAGTGAAATTGTAATGGAAATGAATGACATTTTCAAGACTCAACAGGCTCTTAATGTAGAGTAGGTAGTAAGCCTTTTCGCATACCTAGCCTCTTAACCTTATTTGTGATAACAATGAGATTAATGGGCAATGTGAAAGTTGTCTTGACATTCATGTCACTAGTCCATACAACCATAGTGCATGACCAAGCATGAAGACAACATAATGAATGGTCAAGATTTAGTGAGAAGGACCAATGGTTGGGAAAGAGCCTGGGGTGATGTAATCCTAGCGGCTACATCCCAGAAGCTAACAGAAGGTCGCATGAGATAAAGTTTGGACTGACAAGGACCACGTTAGCGAGGAAGGGATGACAGCATGGAGTAGGTCGAGATGAATTGGTGGTCATGCATTGGTCGGTGGGAGAACTAACTCCCATGAAAATAGGGCTTATCACATCGCAGGCAATGGTAAGAGGGACCTGCATTAACGGGAATTCAAGTCGAAGCCTATGGAAACTTTCACATCCTGGAGTCTTTCTCCAAAAAAGCATCCTCGCACTACTCTTAAGGAATGGATGGTATGACTCAGGGTCGGGATAGTGTGGCATGTGAAGTGGAAGTCATGGACTAATTGAGGTTACTTACAATACATAGGACATGACCCATTAGGCCACGTGAGCCCGAAGGTTGGTCCCCGGGAGTTCAAAGGTGAGGCACAAGTGGAATGGAGTGGGGTGATATACACTGAAACACAGTAGAGTACATGTAATCTCGTATATCCATTCATCGGAGTGGTGTGATCCCACCATACACATCATAGAAAATGTATAGTGCACAGGCAAGGAAGGGTCGGGGTAACAATAATATCTCTATTAGCATATTTCCCATTAGTTGACACATTACTATAAATATATATGTGTGTTTTTGCGTTTGATATCCGCGAAAAGGCTTGGGGAATTATATGGCAGACAACCCATTAGTTGACATGTTACTATAGATATGTGTGTGTTTTTGTGCTTATGGTTTGCGAAAAGGATTTGGGAATTATATATATTATATATATATATATATATATATATATATATATATATAATATATATATATATATATATAAAGAGAGAAAGAGAGAGAGAGAGAGAGAGACCGAAGTGGGACCAAAACCATGAATGGTCCGGTAGCCAATATACCTTTCTTAGGTGGCACTGGCAAGTTGGCTATGGTAACCACGTGGGTGCCATGCGACAAGGTTAATAATGTGGCATGCTCTAATTCGATAGAACTTCCAATCATCCTATCCCTTGATCTAAAGGTTGGACTGAGGTAAAATTTATATCACTGGAGCAATCTTGATGAGACGAACACAGCAACGATGTATAATTAAGGTTTTAAGTTAGTTCAAAGATCAAAAAATTTAGAGACCATTTCCCTAATGGTACCTTGGATCTTGAATCATCATATTAACTATCCTCCTCCTAACCTACATTATTGTAGGGATTAAGAGGAGGTGTTATATGGAGTGGTAATAGAGAATCTAGGTTCAACACTTGGACTGGATGGGATCTATCATGGGAAAGTAACAGCAAGACCTTGCAAAGGAGTTTCATATTGATTTTTAGAGAGATAACTAAACAAATATTTAGGTGTTAAAAGTCGGTTTGTGGTTGAATGAATGCATGTACGAGTGTTGTTATTACCTTGTTATGTGGGTTAATAGCATGGTACTAGAGATTGATATGAATTCATTATTATTGTTGTTCTAACTTGCAATTTAGTGTCCAGCTAGCCTTATACCAACATATTTCCAACAATGAGTCAAGGTGATAACAATGTGTGTGTGTGTGTGTGTGTGTGTGTGTGTGTGTGTGTGTGTGTGTGTGTGTGTAATATCACATCATATAAGATGAAGATCACCTAGAATGGTAGAGGGTGGTATGGCATAAATCCTGACAACTAAGAAATGAACTTCCATATGGTAGGATATGGTTATGATCACATGCAACATGGGGAAGAAAGATTAATTGACCAAGAAGGAGGGGAAGGCTATCCCGAATTAATGTATACCATGTAGAGCTTAAGGTCTAAGATTAGGAGTTTTGAGGTAGATAATGAAAGGTTGGTATGGGCTCGAGAAAAGCAAGCTAAGGTAAATGTGGTTATTCTATAAAGCCTCTCATAGTTGCAAAGGAAGAGGCAGTATGAGTTGGGGGCTAGTCATAGAGACAAGAAGAGCCCTTTGGGATCATAGGAAAGAAAAAATGGGGCAAATGGTAGCAAGCCCAAGAAGAGGCACAGAAGGGAAAGTGAATACATTGTGAGGGGGAATGCACCATTGAGTACCCCAGAAGGAATAACTAGTACTCATGGATACCATGGATACCATGTCACCGCCATTTTCATCATAACCATCAAACAAATTTAGGAAAGGGACCATATAACAGAGGAATTTAAGAAATCCAAACTGCCCTCATGTGATGGAGAGATGAATAAATTTGAAGGGGCAAAATCTTGATTACTTGGAATGAAGAATTTCTTCAGAATCCATAGCTATTCCAAGAACATGAAAGCAAAGTTAACAACCTATAGCCTAAAAGGAAAACATGACATATGGTGGGAAGACTTTAGGAATGTCAGAGGCATAACTGAAGAGGGATTGAATTGGAATGAATTTTAAAGGCTCTTCGGAGAAAAATAATTATCCAACAGTCACTATGACAGCAAGGCAAAAGAGTTCTATGAACTCAAAATGGGGCGAATGACGGATGTCACCAAGTTTCTAGAATTTTTGAGGTTTGTGCCATATATTAAAGATGAGAAGGAAAAAAATTCAAATATTTATCAGTGGGTTTCCTCTATCATTCAGAGATTGATCTAGAACCTTAGACATTGAATGATTCCATTAAAAATTTGAAACACTGCTATACCTAATCCAAGTGTAGGCCAGAATTTAAATCTAAATGGAAGTCAAAAAGCAATGTCAAATTTAAGGGAAAAAGGAAGAAACAACTAAGGAATTGTATATTTTCGTTGTTACCCAAGAGAGTCAACAAAGGCTCAACATTGAAGGCAGAGATCATTCAGCTCAAGAAGGAGCCAAGAGACACAGGAAGGGTTCGTGTAAGTGTTTGATGTGTGGAGAAAATCATTTGAGATAGAATTTCCCACAATGCAAGCACATTGGAATGAATTTGTACAATGCAAAAGGAAGTAAAGACTATGGGAGATGTGGCTTGCAGTATGCCCATAATCTATGTGGCACTAGAAAATTAGAAAGAATATTATCAAGATTCCATAATAGAGGTAGAAGGTATTATTTGCAACCAAACCATTTCTTCCTTGATTGACCCTAGTTATAATTATAGTTATGTTAGCCCTAAGCTTGTCAGATGATGTCAATTGAACCAAGAACCACATGAGGAATCTTGGCTAGTTTGATTAGTCAAGGCTTGCCCAATTAAATTAAATGGGATGTGAACAGTGGAAAATATCAATGTGTTACCATTGGGTGTGTATCGTATGTTGTACATAATGGATTGGTTGTATGCACACACAAATGAAAGTTGATTGTTTTAAAAAATCAATAGAGTGCCTTAATGAGCATGGAGAAAGAAGAATATTGCAAGGGAAGCAAAAGCATATTTCAGTAATGTTTATCACAGTCATGCAAGCCAAGAAAAGCAACATGAAAGTCTACCATTTAAATTTTGTACATATTCACAACAATGAAAAAGCTGCTAGCAGCATTGAAGAAGAGGATAGTGAACTATTGAAGCAATATCCTATGTTACAATAATATGCAGATGTATTTCCAACAAAATTTCTTAGGTTACCTCCTCATAGAGAGGTTGATTTCTCCATTGAATTGATGCCTGGAGTAGCGCCAATGTCCAAGGCACCATATAGCATGAGTACACCAGTGTCGGTTGAAATAAAATTATAGCTTAAATAAATGTTGGATAAAAACTATATACAGCCAAGCATGTCTCCATGGGGAGCACTAGTCTTGTTCATAAAGAAGAAGGATGTACACTCAGATTATGCATAGATTATAGGCAGTTAAAGAAAGTGACCATCAAGAATACATATCAATTGCCACGGATTGATGATTTGTTTGATTAGCTAAGAGGAGCAGCAGTATTTTCCAAGATTGATGTATGGTCAAGCTATCATCAAGCACGTGTAAAAGATGATGGCATCCACAAAAAATATTTTAGAATGAGGTATGGGCATTATGAATTTTTGGTAGTGCCCTTTGGACGTACCAATGCACCTACAACCTTTATGTGCCTTATGAACAATGTATTATGCCCTTATTTGAATAAGTTTTTCATAGTCTTCGTGGATGACGTTTTGGTTTATTCAAGAACCAAGGAGGAACATGAAAAGAATTTGGCAACAGTATTGAAATTTCTAAGAGAGAATAATCTTTATGTAAAGTTTAATAAATGCAATTTATTCCAAACACACATTCATTACTTGGGGCACATTGTCTCAAGGGAACGTGTAGTAGTTAACCCAAAGAAGATTAAGGCTATCATGGAATGGCCAAAACCAAAGAATGTGAATGAATTCAGATCATTCATAGGGTTAGCAGGCCACTATAGAATATTTATCAAAAAAATCTCCAAGATAGGCCACCTAATCACTTCCTTGTAGAGGAAGGGCAATAAATTTGAATGGATCATTGATTTTGCGGTAAGATTTGATCAGTTAAAGTAGTTATTAACCAAGTCATCGGTATTAAGGATAGAAGATCCTGAAAAGGATTTCATTGTGTGCATGGATGCCTGCAAGGAGGGACTTGATGGATTGTTGATGTAGGAAATTCAAGTAGTGTGTTATGAATCCCACAAGTTAAATGAACATGATCATAATTATGTAAGTCACGATCTAGAATTAGTTTCCATTATTCATGTGCTGAAGATGTGGAGACACTACCTTGGTCAAAAATTTGCCTTAATGAATGACCATGGAGCATTGAAATATTTATTTTAACATCCCAAGATAAATGCAAGGCAAGCACGATGGCTAGCCATGCTCAACTAATTTGATTTTAAAATTAGGTATATAAAGGGTAAGGAGAACAAGGTAGCAGATGCACTCAGCAAGAGAGAGCAGTTAAATCATTTAGCATCCATAAGTTCTCATAAAATTGATCTTGAAGATAAAATCAAAAGCGTCAGGCAGAAGGATGAGAAATATCATCAAATAAAAGAAAGGCTACAGCAAGGTAGCGTAGACGATAAGGATGAAAAAATCACCTCACAGATCATGGTCTAATTAGATTCAAGAATAGAATCTAAATGAAAAACGATAATGACTTGAAGAGGTTCATAACGATATTGTGGGCATTTTGAGATCATTTAAAGGATTTGACCTGTGGCATATATATTAGCTTTACCTCCATCCATAAAATTCCATGATGTCTTCCATATTTCATTTCTTAAAAGGTATCTACATGACACTAATTGTGTTATTGATTGTACTATGTTATAGGTGGAACCAGAGGGAGAGTTCCAGCAGGAACCATTATGCATTCTGGATCATTGACAAATCATGCTTCAGAACCGAGTAATAGAGATAATCAAGGTGTCGTGGAGGCACTTTGGGTCCGAAGAAGCCACAGGGGAAATGGTTGACCAAATGATAGCAACATATCCTTTCCTATTTGATAAGTGAAGGAAATTGTAAATGTTGTGTAGATATGTGTGAATAAAGATCCTTATCATCAATGTTTGTTTTGTTTAAGGATAATGAACATCAAGGACAGTATTCCCCTTCAAGGGGGAGGCGACTGTGATATCCCTTGGTTAACATTTTTCCCATTTTGTAAATAAATGTAATTACTTTAAAAATAACTGAAAAATGGACGTGGATTTCATTGCTTGAGGAAATGGTTTTTCTTTAAATAACAATCTTGATTGGTGGAAAACAATTAAATGTGTTGATTGTGCATTGAATTCAACTGAAAAAGGGAAGGATTGGTCCAAGTGTCCTTCATCCAAAACTGTAAGAAAGGAAAAGGACAAAAAATTTTGAGTAGCATAGGATGCGTTGTAAGGGGATGATTGTTTTACGACTTTTGGGGAGAACAAAGGCAATTAATATGTTAAGTGATAGGGGAGGATGTTCATGAGAGGATACATGCTCCCTCTTTCTCTCACAGACGCACAAGCTAGGAAGGATTGGCAGTGAATGTGACATTCATAACTATTATGCATGGGAGAATGCAGAGTTGAAAGAGGGATCAAGTGGTCTCTAGCATTAAATATCAAGTGTCTCTAGCACTGAATCGACTCCAGGAAAAGGAGCACCAACTAAGGAACCATATGTGTGAATATTTTTGTATGAATTGTTTAAGAGAGTGTGGCTTGCCTGTAAGGCTAAATAACCCACTAGAAGCTTGTGGATTGATGAACCTATTAATCTATGTAAGCTTTGAAACGGGAACTAATATTGTTACTCGTTTCGTAAAGATAGCAAAAAAGTAACCTGATTTTGAAAAGGGGTGATGCAAAACGCACATGTTTTTTTTAGAGCATAGTTTTTGGCACTTTAATTTTTTTTATGTACATTACGTTTTAGAATGGCAGTGATTTTCATGCTGATTTAAAAAAGTGAGTATTCTGCATCACACCCTTTTTTTAAAATACTTGTTTTTTGGCTTTATATTTTCTAATGTATAAAATGTAAGTAATTATTTTGTAAATTTGATAATTTTTGAAGTGGTCGTTTTCTTCACATTTTCTTGTTTTTTATTTTTTTATTTTTTTTAGTGAGGTTTTTATTGTTTTTCATTTTTAAATTAGAAGGTCGACATTTAGAATTTCCGATATTCTACATATTTATACATCCTTAATTAATTTTTCAATCCACATGAAATAATTGTTTCTAAAAAACAATATTTTTTAACAATGGACATAAAAATAACCATTTTAAACATAAATATAACTAAAAAACTACACGTTTTGATAATTTTTTGCTAGAATTGACATGTCAAAATCACAATTTTTATACAATAATTTTAACTAAAAATGGTTAAATAATAGTTTTTTTTATGAATTTCTTGTCAAAAAAATAATAACAATCACTTTTTTTTAAATAATGATTAACTTAAAAATCAATGTGAAAATCACATATTACAAATGTTGGACGTATAACAACCCTAATTGAGTGTTTATTCTTCTCATAAAATGTCAAAGTCATAACATTGCAAAGCTTGATTTACAAGCATAACTTAAATTTAATCAACAATGTCACGTAATCCAAACTCTTCGTCCTCTAGAGTTTTATCATTGTCTTCTTCCACAATATTTTCTGTTTCCTTTTGCTCATTTTCCTCTTCTAATGGATCTTTGATATCTGTGAATCTCCCAGTGTATGTCTTTCCAAACATTCCATGTAATGGTGGTTGGGGTTCCTTTGCCTTTTTTGCCACACGTGATTCACTAAAGTCCCTTTTCTTCAACTCAATTTCTTGCATTGCATCTGGAAAAAATTAAAGAGCATTAATTCTTTGCTGAATGAAATTGCACTGTACTGGATCTTTTTCAATTGCAAAGCAATTTCTTCCTTTTTGAAGGCAACATGCTAGTGTTGTACCTAATTATCAAGCACAAAATAAATAATGAACTAAATTAGTACAATGACATATTAATTAAAAAATAACATATTGAAATTCAATTCCATATAATAAAACTTACCTGAGCCTGAAAATAAATCCAGAACCCAATCTCCTTCATTTGAACAAATGTCTATAAGATAGTTAATCAATACTTGTGGTTTTTAATAAATGTTAACTATCTCTCCTTTTGCTTCTTTCTTTTCATATGTTAGTTTTCTTACAACAGCATCATAAGTTAGTATTTGGCTATGACTCGTTCTGTCTACCCAATTAAAAATCATAGACATATGGCTATCATCTTTTGCCTAACTATCAATATGAATGAACTCACAATCATTTATAAATTGTTGATCTTTATTGTTATGAAGATTTTACTTTTTCCTGTAACATGAAATAGTAAAATTTCAATTAACTTGTACATAAATAAATTTTTCAACATTAATCAAAATATACATTTTAAACGTATTACCATGTAAGCTACATCCTTGAATTTGTTTTCCCCTTGAAGCTTGACAATATCATTGCCAATTGTGTGTCTGAATGAAATGTCACAAATCTCCATAATGGTGATGACATGACTTCTACAAATCCCACAACCACTTTACTAAGAGCTTGATAAGTATAAGGGTCACTATCATAGTCAGTGTTTGGAATATTGAAATCATGGGGAATATCTGCAATGACTAGAGCATAATCCCTTTTAGGTATGAGTTTAGAAATGTCTTCACAGTCGCCTTGTATTACTTGATATTGAATAGTGTCTAGCCCATTCCAGATGAAATGATTAAGACTTGGATCAAGTTGAACATTCTTAATACGTTGCTTTCTCAGTCTTTCGGTCTTTATTTTTTCAATAAAGGTTTTAAAACTATCTGGCACTCCATTATCATCCTTCCTCATCTTTTATAAAATAAACAAATATATGTGTAAGTTATAAATTAAAAAGAGTACATAGGTGAATAAAAATGAATTTATAAATCAAGATAACTTTTTAAATGCAAGATAAAAAGATTTTAATGTTGATGTAGAACTTGAATCTGGATATTTGCGTACAACATCATCCCAACTATCTTCATTCAACAATCTAACCATTTGTTCTTGAATTTTCATATAAACTTTTTGACTGCATAGATAAAGTAACAAAAAGTTAATATAATGATATGTATAACAAATACTACCAAGAACAACATGTTTTATTTAAAATATAATTATAATCTAGAAATAAATAGAAATAATTCAACAAACTTACTTTTGAAATTCTTCAGACATTTCCTCCAATGACAATTCCCTTGACCTCACACGAGATAATATTGTTTTGACAATTTTTTCATCTTTCATTCCTTACATCGCCCTCCAAGGTGTGATATTCATATCGTCTGGAAGTTGCTTCATTTCAGGAGCTAATTTACTGTTGCCACATATCAATGGCTTTGAATTTTTGACCTTCTGGTTTTTAATGGCAATGTCTTCCCACATGCTAAAAATCTCATCATTCAACTTCCAAACATCTCCAGTTCTAAATGCCAATTGGAAAATGTTATCAACACCTCTGAATAAATCACTATTTTTGTTGTCTTTTCCACCTTTTGAATTGGTTTTCTCTTCAATTTGATATCATATTTCCATACAACATTCCTTTCGGAAATCTGCAGTAACATTTATCCTATCCCCACCACATTTTTCTTCAAATTCACTATGAATAAATCTAACCCTTTGGATGAAAGTCATAAACATCCTATATTCATTATCTGAATTATGATTCCATGCCACTAACTTTGCTTCTATATCTGATAAACCAGCGTAAATACATTTCATCGTTTCAAAACGTGGGTTATTAGGATATTCCTCCATCAATTGTCCTTGAGCTTCTACAGAATGGTTCCCCCCAAGCACATAATAATTGCATTCAAAGAATTTTGACTTATCAAATGCTTTTTTGTTGGGAACTTGAAGTGGATCAACAAGAAGCACATAACTAACCACATGAGCATATGGATTGTACCTCATCAATGTCTTCAAGTTGTGAACATGCAGATGATGTGGCTTTCTAAATTGATATTGACATTGTCCTTCACTTGCTTTATAGGTTTGCTTGACATTAAGCTGAAATGTGCAACCACCATCAATTAAATTTCTCTTTGTCAAATTCTCTCGAATGGAATTTTGTTTTGTTTTGATAATGCCATTGTTATGATCCAGCTCAAGAAAAGATAGAAAAGATAGATCAACGCCTTAGAATTCAGCCACTTCGAGGGGGCAACCTCCTTTACATTACATAAATGAACAATTCTTGGATGATACAAATGACAAAACCTCCTTTCTAT
>APFE031274178.1:160884-176002 GCA_000404065.3 Pinus taeda | reverse complement strand
TTTATTATCTATTTTTATTTATTTTTACATAATTTATGTTCATAACATTGCATTCTCCTTCAAAAAGCTTTGTCCTCAAAGCTTACTGATGCAGAATCAGATCTCTTCTGTCGTTCGGAATATCTTCTTGTTTCTAAGCTTTTATCTTTGTTGATACAAGACGGTATGATGTTTTAAGCGCCATCCTAGATTAATCTTCTGGGGAATCTTTTGATCCTTAGAGATGTGTGGTGAATAGTTATCGTATGACCAGATTGAGCTCACTTCAATATTCTTTGAAACATAAGTTTGTTTATGTTTTGCGTGATATAGATTTGTAGATTGATTATGTTGTAGATTGATTTGTGATTTGGATGTAGATAAGGAATTTTTCTTGTTTGAACTTCCTTAAACATTTTTATGGCAGTTTCCTGATTTCCATTAGGCATTGTTGTTGTTGACTTAACTACTGAATCCTTATTTGGGGTGTCCATTGTTTGAACAAAAACCTTTGAGTACATTTTTACTTCATTAGGGTTTGGATTTGCCTGAACTGCGAGATTAGTTGTCTTGATCTCTGTTTCTTCGGTTTGGATTGCTATATCTGGAGATTTTGATGCTTCCTTTGCGACAAGTTCTTTGAACCTATTTGTCAATGACTTCTTTTCATCCTTAAGTTTTTAAACATGTTTGAGCAGATTTTGATTATGATTTTTGAGACCTAAGCATTCCTCATTCTCTGAGTCAACTTTATTTTGGCCTGCACGCTTCTTGTCTTTTAAACACTTGATTCGTTCTACTAATGTTTGGTCAAGGCTCTTTAAACGTAAATGTTCTTCTTCTTGTTCTAATAAATGCTCCTTGAGTTTTTTCTTTGATGTTTTAGCTTTCTTGACTTGTTCGAGTAGCTTTTCTTGGTGATCTTTGAGGCACGAAATTTCTTCGTCTTTGCTGGAGATGACTTCTTCAAACTCTTTTTGCTTCTTTGATATAGTTTTTTTGTTATCTTGAAACATCAAATCTGAGATATCCTTAAGATCTTCTAATGAAGATTTTATTAATTTTGATTTACTTGTTATGTCTCGAAACATGACCATCTTCCCTTTATAAGGAAATGTCAAAACTTGTTTCTTTATGTTTAATATGAATGTACCCAAATCCTTAAACCAGGGTTGACTGAGTATGATGTTAGTGTTTTTATCCGTCCTTACAACATGAAATTGAAATATGTAGTCATAATGACCTATTGTCACTTGTAGATCACTAATTTTATACTTGTTTTGGTCAAAAATGTTTTTCTTTACACCAATGCTTAGCTCTGGAATTAATAATTGATTTCCAAGTTGATGTTGATATAAATTTTATCATTGCTTTGGCTAATGGCGACATTAATTTCTCTTCCTTTGATACTTCCTTTTAATGTAATCACTCTGTGATCTGTAACTGAAAGACCATTATAGGAAAACCTTTCTTCCTTCGTCATTTTGGAATTGAGCTCCATCATTTTTTTCAATGATTGGTCCCATTTGTTTTGTCAAGATGACTTAAAGTATTATATTTAAAGTTCCTTTGGACTTTGTACTTCAAGCCTCCTTTAAAAGTGTCTTTTTAATATATATTTTTTATAATTCTTCAAAACTCTTTTAATCCAATTTCCTATTATCCTTAATATTTCAAAACTCCTTTGTATTCTTATTATATAATTCTACTTTCAATTTTTTTTTTTTTTCCTTTTGTACTATAAAAACAATATTTGAATATTGTTTCAATTGTCTTCTTTTAAATATCTTATTGTCCTTTGTATTTATTTTTTAAATTTCATATAACTCTTTAAACTTTAATTCAACTTCACTTTGACGTAAACTCTTAATTAATATTTTCTCCTTAACCTTTTATAATAATTATTAATACCCATTTTGTACTTGTATATATTTTCAATAATTTTATGACTTGAATTTTTCTTTAAATACCCCTTTATAATATAATATTTCTCTTTATATATCTTTTATTTATAATATTTTTTTTCTTTTTGAAAAGTTACAACCCTAGTGAAATGTGGCTATTCACCTTTGGTGTATATTATAAAATATATGTTCACTTATGTACTTTTGACTCTGTTAATGTTCTCCATGTAAAAAGTAAAACTTACCATTCACATAAAGAAATTTTGTATTCCCTTTGTTTTTCTTTTACTTTTTAAATAGCATGGGCAATTACCATGGGTTGGTTTCTAAAACCTCTGTTAACGTTTTCCACATAAAAACATAAAAGGTAAAACTTGCAACGTTTTCCACATAAAAACATAAAAGGTAAAACTTGCCATTCACATAAAGAGATTTTGTATTCCTTTTGTTTTTTTTTTAACTTCTAAAATACCATGGGCAGTTACCATGGGTTGGTTTCTAAAACCTCCTTTAATGTTTTCCACGTAAAAGTAAAACTCGCCATTCACATAAAGAGATTTCGTATTCCTTTTGTTTTTCTTTTACTTTTAAAATACCATGGACAATTACCATGGGTTTCTAAAACCATGGGCTTGTCAACCACTTAATGAAGAATCAAGATAATATTATCTACTCTTCCTTCTCTTACGTATAGTTTTAAATATATTTGGAAAGATTCCCTCTAAACTTTATCATGCACTTTTTATCAATAATGTATAACCTTTTTATATATATGAATGTTCTCCTTTAAAATTTACATCGGACTATATTTATTTATTTATTTATTTTAAATCTTTTTTATTTTTTTAATATTTATATGTACTTCTTTTAATTTATACTTTTTCTTTGACTATCGTATTTTTTTCCTCCTTTTGTTGTTTTTGTTTAATGGCCAAAGCCTTGAATGACGAAACGCTGAAATCACGATGACAACAAGGTTGACGATAGGTTGATGGCCAAAGGCCGGATCAAATGTACTTCTGATACCAATGTAATGATCAAAAGTCGTATACACAGCCGAAATATTAAAATACTTCGTAGACAAATACATCCATCGTAGGATAGTAAGTTTAAATTGTATATTATATAAAGAATTGATGTAGGATGAGTACAAATGAGAATGAAGGTCCTATATATATAGGCAGGTAAGTACCCTTTCACAAACAGAGATGTCTCTAAGACATGCCTTTTCATTATTAACTAACTAACCATTAGTTAATTTACTTTTATTTATTATTATATTTATATTACTATGATTATTATTTATTATCTATTTTTATTTATTTTTACATAATTTATGTTCATAACATTACGGCTTTTTGCTGCTGTCATAAATTATCAGATTTGGAAATTGTATTATCTCTCTCTCTGTTGAACTATTGAAGAATATAAGAAGAATTGATCAAGGGTTTCTCCACATTGGGGTTTGTCCCTGGTTGGTGCCACATCTTCTGTTCGCTTGTCTTGGCTTGTCTTCTACTGTTTATGTTCTATCTGCATTTTACTATCATGTTGATGTGATTGCTAAACTGGATATTGATATTGGGCTAATAAAGAAATTGAAGTAAAATTGCTCTAAAGCATAGAACATACCATTGTTACCCAAATTTAACATGGAATTAGAGAAATTAACATGGAATTAGAGCTAAGGTGAAGACAAAGCCCAAGCAAGAGTTAAAGAGCAATCACCAAAAACAGTTGGACAAAGACAAAGGGCTCAATGGGTTTCTCATCCCACTTCCTGGCTGAAGACAAGCTTCGTGAAAACTCTGACTATCATGGATGGAAGATGTCTCTTGATTTGACCTTGGAAGAACAAGAAGTGTTGGACTATATGAAGGGTAAAATCCTTGAGCCTCCTTCAAATGCACCGACTGTTGCGAAGACCAAGTACAATAGGGCTGAAGTCAAAGCAAAGAAGATTATCAGAGATTCCATTGACAAGTGTCTGGTGGTCTACATCTCCGAATTGAAGACCTCTAAAGAGATCTACGATAGGTCGATCAACATGTTCAAGGTTAGTGATGCTAATCAATTTTATTTCTCAATAATAAGTTGAAGGATATTAAGAAGGGCAAGGACGAGGATATGCAATCCTACTTCTTAAGGATCACTGAGATCAAGAATAATCTACTTTTGATTGGAGAGGTCATTCTTGACAGGGAACTTACTATCACTACCCTTGGAGGACTCCCACCCGAGTGGTATATATTTAGAACCACTATTCTCATTAATGATTGAATTCCAGGGTTTGAAGGATTGATGTCAAAATGCATTCAAGAAGAAACAAGAATGGTGGAGCAAGAAATGCCTTCCAATAGAAGCAACCCCATTGCATTCTCCGCTCATGCCAAAAGGAGAAATAATGCAGGGTCTAAAGCTCATTTCAGTGGAAAGCCTGGATCTAAGGGAAGAAGGAATGGCAGGTGCTTTGTTTACAATAAGTTTGGCCACTATGCAAGGGAGTGCCCAAATAGAATGGACACATCACATGATGATGATCACAATCATTCTAGGGGCAACTTCAACAACAACGATCAAAGGAATGGAAGGTCCAATGGTAAGGGAAAAAGGAACGCGGGACATCAAGGAAATGGTCGTCGCTCCAAGAAAGCAAGGAACTCCTGGTATGAAGAATCAAATGTTGTTAACAATAAGCAAAATGAATACTATCTTATATCAACCCTCTCCACTACCTCTCCACCAGATACTTTGGGGAATTGGCTAATTGATTGTGGTGCCTCAAGGCACTTCATTGGACACAAGGAAGCTCTCTCTAATCTAAAAGAGAAGGAGACAAACTTGGAGATCATCCTTGGAGACGATGCCACCTATCCCATAAAGGGAGTAGGGAATGTTACCCTTCAATTGAATCAAGGTAACATTATTCAATTACAAGAAGTACTATATGTACCTAATCTCAAGAAGAACCTAGTGTCCATTTCAACAATGGAAGACAAAGGAAAGAAGGTGGCATTCATTGATGGAAATGTACGTGTTTGGAAAAGAAATTTTAAAGATGCTTTTACTCTTGGGTTTAGGGTTGACATTTTGTATCAAGTTGGAGGAAGTCCATTGGGAGCAATGTCTTGGGACACATCTCTACAATTTGAATTATGGCACCAGAGATTTCCCCATCTTCACTATAAGGCCCTACTCGATGTGAGATAGATGGTGACAGGTATACTTGAGTTCAAAGTAGAGCTTGAAGGTGTATGTCCAGGATGTGCCGAAGGAAAACTTACAAGGGGACCATTCCCCTCAAGTAATAGAAAGACCACAGATATATTGCAATTGATCCACTTTGACATATTTGGTATGATGCCCATAAACTGTTTGGGAGGATACTTATATTATCTCACCTTTACGGATGATTATTCTCGCAAGACTTGGATCTACTTTTTTAGAAGGAAGGATCAAGTGTTCACTTGGTTCCGTCACTTCAAAGCCTTGATCAAAAACCAATCCAAGAAGAGAACCAAGATATTGAGGACTGATAATGAGACTGAGTACGAATCCAATGAATGCCATGATTATTGCAGAGAAGTGGGCATTAAGAGGGAGACTACAACGCCATACACCCTCAAGCAAAATGGTGTGGTTGAAAGGAAGAATCGCACGATTGTAGAAGTTGTTTGTGCCATGCTTCATGATCGAGGGCTTCCGAAGTTCCTATGGGCTAAAGCTGCAAATACCGTCGTGTATGTTCGGAACCAATGTCCTCATCAAGCATTGGACTCCAAGATTCTCGAAGAAATGTTCACTGGTAAGAAACCCAATGTCTCTAATTTTAGAATTTTTGGAAGTCCCATAGTGCCAAAAGAGAAAAGAAGCAAAATGGGTGCATCTGGGAAGAAAGGAATCTTTGTGGGCTATAGTGAAAATTCTAAGGGTTACAGAATTTATGTGGCTAGTCAAAGGGAATTTGAGATAAGTTATGATGTCACCTTTGACAAAGATATAGCTCTCAACAAGATCAACAACCTTCCTATCCCAACGAAGGACAAAGAAGATGACACCGGAAACAAGGTGCAAAAGAATCTGAAACAATGCCAGATATTGATGAGCCATTGGATCCTATTGATCCTCCTCCTCAAGAGCCCTCCTCCTCCAGAGGAGACCCTCATGGCTTAGGGAGACTCTCGAAGATGTCGAGAGACATATTGCACCAAGAGGGACTTTCCGTGGAAGCAAGAAGCCGAACAGGTATCAAGGATACTTGACTTTCATGAGCACTATCATTCAAAATGAGCATTCATCATTTGAAGAAGCCATGAAGCAACAAGTATGGAAGGATGCTATGAATGAAGAATATGAGTCAATTATGAAGAATGATGTTTGGGATGTGGTCCCTTGACCCCAGAACAAATCGGTTGTTACCTCTAAATGGCTTTACAAAATCAAGCATGGCGCTGATTGAAGTGCTAAAAAGTTCAAGGCTTGCTTTGTTGCTCGAGACTTCTCTCAAAAGGAAGGAGTATATTATGATGAGATATTTGCACGTGTTGCCCGATACACCACCATCCACTCGATCATAGCCCTTATCGCCTCGCAAGGATGGAACGTACATCAGATGGATGTCAAGACTGCTTTTTTGCATGGTTCTATCAAAGAGGAAGTCTATGTGGAACAACCCGAGGGGTTTGAGGTTCATGACTGGGAATCTCATGTTTGTAGGTTGAAGAAAGCTCTCTATGGTTTCAAGCAAGCACCCCGAGCTTGGTATGAGAGGATTGATAGCTATCTGATGAAGCTGGGATTCACTAGAAGTAAAGCTGATCCGAACCTTTACTTTAAGGTTGAAAATGATAAACCTCTCATATTGGTACTTTTTGTGGACGACCTCTTTTTGACGAGTGCAGACCCTCTCATTCACAAATGTAAGAGGGAGTTGGCTTTTGAATTTGAAATGAAGGACCTAGGACTGATTCACTACTTCCTAGGGTTGGACGTCCGGAAAAATCCAGGAAAAATTTTCCTATCTCATGGAAAGTATGTTGTGAAGATATTGGAAGGATTTTGGATGGTGGACTACAAGCTTGTGACTACCCCGATGGAACTTAACTTTAAGAAGTTATGTGATAGTGTTGCCGGACCTGAATTGGGAAATGCCTCTGAGTATCGTCGACTCACAGGAGCACTGATGTTCTTGGTGAACTCTCGTCCAGACATATGTTTTGCAGTTAACACATTGAGCCAATATATGGTTAAGCCTCATCACATACATTGGATTGGTTCCAAGAATCTTCTGAGGTATCTTCAGGGAACAATGACTCATGGACTAAGATACACTACCGAAGATGTGACACTACATGGTTATTTTGATGTTGTTTGGGCTGGCAGTGCAGTGGATCGCAAGAGCACCTCTGTATGTTGTTTTTCTTTGGGTTCTGCTTCAATATCCTGGATGAGCAAGAGAAATTGGTTGCCTTGAGCACCGTTGAGGCCGAATACATAATTGCTAGTATGGCCTCCTGTGAAGCTATCTGGTTGAGGAAGCTCTTCAGTGAGCTGTTTGGACATGTACTGGATACCACTGTGATCCTCTATGACAACCAGAGTGGGATCTAATTATCAAGAATCCCATATTTCATGATCACTCCAAGCATATAGATATTAGGTACCACTTTATCCGGGATATGGTACAACGAGGAGCAATAAGGCTCCATCATATTGGGACTGATGAGCAGGTCGCCGATATTCTGACAAAGCCCTTGGGGAAGGTTGCTGATATTCTGACATTGAGCTTTGGGAGCTCCAGGAGGCTTGGGGTACTTCTTGGAGTGATGAGAAACCATAGGGTGAGTGGTTCAGCCTTCCCCTATGATACCTCGTGGCGATATCTAGGAAGGATGAGTAGTTCATCCTTCTCCTGCTGAGACATTCTACACATGAAGTTTGGGACTCATGGGAAGTACCTCTGTTCTGGCCAATGAGTAGGGAAATGAGGATAGGGACCATAGTACTATCGATGGATGCATCGTGTACTACCATACTCCCTATACTAGGATGACCGATATTGATCTTGGATCAATTGGAACTGACTTTGGGTCAGTAAAAGTGGTATGAGACACTCTCTTTTATTTGGAATTGACTTCGGGTCAGTAGAGAATGGTATGATACATTCTTGATCACTTATTCATAGTTCGACAGAGCAGTGCATTGATGACAGAGATAGTACAGATTGGCATATGGAGTTCTCCATAGTTGAGAGGGAGTGTTAAAATTGGCAATTAGGGCCAAACTCCATATGGGTCATCTTATTTATGACCGCGAATATTTTTCTTGGATTCCTCTCTCCGAGAGGTGTAGGATTGATCTAAATATTGTTCGATTCTGATATGTACAAATGAAGATATGGATTTATTTATATTATGGACAAATTGTCAAGGTCAGCCAACAAGAAAAACAGGTATTCAAACCCTCAACTCATCCTCAACCTTGCATATGAAAGAAGGAGACCTCAAGTCATTTTCACCATCGTCTCATCTCACATCTCTCTCTCTCCTCTTATGATTGGGTACGCATTTTTGGGGATTCTTCTCTCTCACACATGCGAAGGAAGGGAGGACAAAATTCTGTTGATTGCATTGACTTGAAGCATTGACCTGTTTTGACTTCGATTTGGGTGAGGTATCTCTGTCTTAGCAGGCTATAGATTTGGGCACTAAAACCGTGGCAATCTGACCTCTCCTTTGACCAGCGTTGATTATACTAGCACTGGGCGCAAAGTTGACTTTTGTTGACCAGTTTTGACTGGACCTTTTCGGATTGATTTGGGCTGATTAGACTTGTTGGAGACTAAAGTTGATTGGGGTTGACCGAGCTAAATTGAGGAAGGAATCTGCCCTGTTGACCAGCATTGAGTGTTGAACACGTGCCATTCACAAGGGAGTCCTCTAAGGGCAATGAGAGTAAACTCCCTATTAGCAATAGCTTCTTCAATCGAAAGAAGATCATTTTTTATGTCAGTAATCCTCATGAAGTAGGATTGAATATCGTCATTTCTTCCTTTCTTTATATCCTTCAACTTGTTCTTGAGGAAAATAATTTGGTTTGCATTACTAGAGTTGAACGTGCCAACCAACCTGTCATATATCTCCTTTGATGTGTTCAAATCGGAGATGTAAGGAACTAAATGCTTATGAATAGAATCGCTGATGATCTTCTTGGCTTTGACTTCACCCTTCTTGTATTTTGTCAGCAGTAACTGGTGCATTTGAAGGAGGTTCCGAAATTTTTCCCTGCACATAATCCATAACATCTTGCTCTTCTAATGTCAAATCAAGAGACATCTTCCATGCATGATAATCAGACTTATCATGAAGCTTATCATCAAACTTGAAGTAGGATGTGAAGGTCATTGAATCTTGTCCTTGATCAGTGATTTCTCCTCTTAATGATTGCTCTTCTCACTCTTGCTTGGGTTTTGTCTTCACCTCAGCTCTGATACCATGTTAATTTTTTCATAACAATGGTATGTTCTATGCTTAGAGAAATTTTACTTAAATTGCTTTATTAGCCCAATATCAATATCTAGTTTAGCGATCACATCAACTTGATAGTAAAATGTAGATAGAACATAAAAAATAATAGTAGAAAACAAGCCCAGACAAGAGGACACAAGATATGGCACCAACCAGGGACAAACCCCAATGTGGGGAAACCCTTGATAAATTCTTCTTATAATTCTTCTCAACTTGATAGTAAAATGCAGATAGGACATAAAAAATAATAGTAGAAGACAAGCCCAGACAAGAGGACACAAGATATGGCACCAGCCAGGGACAAACCCCAATGTGGGGAAACCCTTGATAAATTCTTCTTATAATTCTTCAAAATTTCAGTAGAGAGAGTACAATATACAATATTCACTTGCCCAACCACAGTTAAATCTTATCATTCAAACAACATAAATATAAAGACCTAACCAGAAAGTCCACGATGGTCAACAGGGCAAATTTTGACCTCCAAAACAACTCAGTCAAACTTGGTCAACTCGACCTCCAACTAATTAAATCAACCCAAAAATAGTCCAAAAAAGTCTAGTTAAATCTGGTCAACAAAAATCAATGCAACAGCAAGCACTAGCGCAGTCAACGCTGGTCAAACAGAGGTCAAAATGCCTCGGATTTTGTGCCAAGAACTACGGCCTACCCAAACAGAAATCCTCCACTCAAAACCACACTCAAAACAGTCAACGCAGGTCAACACAAGTGAAATCAGCCTTCTGCAATTTTCTGTGAATTCTGGTCAATGCAGGGACAACAAAGGAACAATGCCGTCTTCGTATGTGTGGAGAGAGAGAAGCCTCAAAAATCCATACCCAATCAAGAGAGATGTGTGTGTGAAATGAAGTGTCCAAATGAGGAGGAGGCACCATGTATTTATATGCAAACGTTGAGGCTGAATAGACGTGATTGCTAGGTTTCTGAGTCTACATGAGTTCGCTGGCCGACCTTGACGGTCCATAATCAAAATAAATTCATAATTCCATTTGTACATGTCAGAATGGGATGATCTTTCGATCAATCCTACACCTCTCGGAGAGAGGAATCCAATAAAAATATGAGCTGCCTCATATGAGCTGTCCAAGGAGAAGTTTGGCCCTAGTTGCCAAAAGTAACAATATTTTTACAATACCATGGCTTATTAATACCATATACCCAAAAACTGTATTTCATCTAAAATATATATATATATATATATATATATATATATTATATATATAAATATAATATATATATATATATATATATATATATATATATTTTTATTTTAATTTAATTTTATAACTTTTTTTAAATTAAAACTTAATACTTAACATAAACATACAATATAACAAGATTTTTAACCATGGATATTCACCCCCATTTTACCATGGATATTATTAACTTGTAAATAGGTTTTGTTAAAATACCATAGGCCAATGACATGGCTTATCAATACCACTTGCCCAATGTCAGGCCTAGAGGTAATTCCACGAATTGGATTGTATTTTGCTTTAAGATGGAACATGAATATATAGATGGAGAGGGAGATTGTTGGGTTTCATCTCCCAATGTCAATGACATGGATTATCAATACCACTTGCCCAATGTGAAGCCAGGAGGTAACTCCACGAATTGAATTGTATTTTTTCATTAAGATGGAACATGAATATATAGATGGAGAGGGAGACTATTTGGTTTCATCTTCCAATGTCTCTTCGTCTTCCAATTCTCTTTATTTTCCTATTTACAATATTTACATGGATTTACTTAATCCCAATGATTAGGTGTCAACATTCCCCCCCCTTAATTGGAAGGGATGTTGGTGAGTCCAAGCATCATTCTGAATCTTTCAAACTTTTCTCTTCAAAGCGCTTTGTTGATGATCACTGCAATTTGCTCATTTGTGGAACAATGGCGTAAGTGGATTGTCTTGACCTCAAAATGATGTCGAATCATATGGTATTTTGTATTGATGTGCTACATTTGATAATGGAACTTTGGGTTATTGGCCAACTTTATTGTAGAAGTGTTGTCAATCAAAAGGGGAGTTGAATGCACTTGTTTCCCTTGCAAATCTTCCAGAATTTTCTTGAGCCACACAATTTCTTTCGTTGCTTCAAATGCTGCCACATATTTTGCTGCACTTGTGGAATCTACTGGAACTGATTGTTTACGTGACCTCCAAGAGACAACCCCTGATCCAACACTCATAACATAACCTGAAGTAGATACCCCAGTTTCTTTATCTCCATCGAAATTTGAATCAGAGTATCCAATTAAGATGAAGTCACACATTTGTAAAACAGTGCGAAACACGCATATGGATTTCCAAATGAATTGATTGATTGATTGAGCAACAATACTCAATAATAATACAAAGATATTTACAAAGATAGAAACATCAAGTTTCTATGTAAAGAATCAGTTTCATCTAAGAAACTGCTAAAAGAATAAAATTAGCAACAACTAAAAGAATGAGCATTAAACTAGAATAGTATTATTCTAATACCCTCCCTTAATGCTCAATCTATTTACAACACCAATAGACCCCCTGAATTTTACAAACTTATCAGGACCAAGAGGTTTGGTGAAGATGTCTGCAGGCTGCTCTGTTGTGGGAACATATCTCAACTGAACGGATCTGTCTTCAACAAGCTGGCAAATGTAGTGGCAATGAGTTTCCACATGTTTTGTTCGTTCATGAAAGACAAGATTTTTGGCAAGTTTGAGCACTCCCTGATTATCACAAAACAAAGAAGTAGGACTTGTCTGGGAAGCATGCATATCTGCAAGCATACGTCGAAGCCAAACTGCCTCACAGGATGCCTTAACTGCTCCCCGATACTCTGCTTCTGTTGAGGAGAGAGCCACGACTTGCTGCTTCTTACTAGTCCAGGTGACAGCACCAGATCCTAGACTAAACACATACCCAGCTGTAGATCTACGATCATCAACTGAACCAGCCCAGTCAGAATCTGTGTAACCACTAAGTATAGGATCGGAACTGCAAGTGTATAGGAGTCCATAATCAGAAGTGCCACGCACATATCATAGCACACGCTTTGCTGCTATCCAATGATCCGCTTTAGGAGCGGACATGAAGCGGGAAATGTAGCTCACTGCAAAACTGATGTCTGGTCTGGTGGCAGTAAGGTAGATGAGACTGCCCACTAATTGCCTGAATAAAGTTTCATCCACAGGAAGAGAGGATGACTGAGCTGAAATTTTGAGCCCTGGTTCCATAGGAGTCGTGGCTGGTTTGCAATCCTGCATTCTGAACCCGTCCACAAGATTTTTGGCATACTTGGACTGAGAGAGAAAGATGTGATTTTCAGTCTGCCAAACTTCAATCCCTAGACAATAGTGAAGAAGTCCCAAGTCTGTCATATCAAAGGTTCTGCAGAAGTCTTGTTTGATCCCATGGATCAAATGTGTAGAGCTGCCAGTAATGATAAGGTCATCTACATAGACAACTACAAACAAGATATCATCACCAGTATGCTTGATATACAGATTTGCATCAGATGGGCTCCGCTGAAAACCATGATCTGTCAGGTACTGATCAATTTTCATGTACCAAGCCCGAGGAGCTTGTTTCGATCCATAGAGAGCTTTAGCTAATCTACACACTTTCTGTTCTTGACCAGCAATCTTAAATCCTGGAGGCTGTGTCATGTAGACTTCTTCCTGTAAGTCACCATATGAACTTTCCATTTGAACTGAGCTGCTAGGGCAAGAACAAGCCGTATGGTACTCATTTTTGGCTGTAGGAGCAAAAGTTTCCTCATAGTTAATGCCTTCCTTCTGTGAGAATCCTCAAGCCACAAGACGAGCTTTATACTTGTCTAGAGTTCCATCGGCTTTGTATTTCACTTTATATACCCATTTGCAGCTAATGGGCTTTTTCCCTTCAGGAAGATCAGAAAGGGTCCATATGTGATTTTTCTGAAGACTTTGGAATTCAACGTCCATAGCCTGTTCCCACTCAGATATACCCTTAACTTCTGAGTAAGTTTGAGGCTCAAAGATACTGTGTAGATTAGCCATAAGAGCAAAGTTTACTGTAGATTGCTGTTTGCTCTTATGTCTAGAAGTTCGTCCTTCAAGGAGTTCATCATCCCTGAGATCACCAATGGTTTTAGCCCACCATTTTGGCCGAGAAGTAGAGGAACCAATATCAGGAGGAGATGGAGGAGGTTCAGAAACAATAGGGGCAGCAAGAGAAGGGTTATTTTCTGGAGAAAGTGCAGGCAGTGTATTATCAAACACTGATGCTGCATCATCCCTCCCATCAGGTGGACTTACTGGAAGAAGAACACTGTGAGGCTGATCCTCAGAACATTGCTCAGAAGAAGAAGACTGAAAGAATCCTCTGTCTTCATCAAATACCACATCCCGACTGAAGCTAAGACGACCAGTGGCTATATCTATTAGTCTATAAGCCTTGTGATGATCACTGTACCCTGTCATCACGAGTTTTTGGCTTTTGGAATCCAACTTAGAGCGCTTAGCAGCTGGAATCCAAACATATGCAATTGAGCCAAATACTTTGAGGTGATTGATCTTAGGTTTACGGCCAGACCAAACCTCTTCGGGAGTCTTCCCCTTAACAGCCTGAGGGGGTGATCGGTTAAGAAGATAAACATCAGTAAAGACTGCTTTAGCCCAGAATTTGTTTGGAACACTCTTGTGTTGTAACATGGAGCGAGCCATTTCAACAACCGTACGGTTGCGGCGTTCAACAACACTGTTCTGCTGAGGAGTGTAAGGAGTAGTGAATTGGTGTTTTATGCCATGAGTATCACAGAAGTTGGAAAAAGCAGAAGAACAAAATTCCCCCCCGTTATCTGTCCTAAGAGTCATGAATTAGCAGCCAGACTCTTTTTTCAACTAAGGTTTTAAACTTCTGAAAGATACTAAATGCAATCAGATTTAATATTTTAGAAAAATATACCACATCTTTCTATACTGAAATCATCTAGCAAATAAGCCAAAAAAATTTTGCAAGCAGTGATAGAAGATGTATTGCATAGGAACCAACAAATATCAAACCTTGAATTAACTGGAGTACCTTAGATGCGCGCCAAGATTCTCCATTTGTGAATGAAGACCGATGTTGTTTGCCACCTTGACAAGCGCTGCATATGCCCAACTGCTGAGTCTGAATATCAGGTAACCCTGACACAAGTCCGTCCCGAGAAACCTGAGAGAGATACTGCATGTTTAGATGCCCATACCACTGATGCCATAGAGTGCTGATGGGAGAAACACGGGCTGCTAGAGCCACTTCTGGAGAATCACCAGTGTTAAGAAGCCTGTATAAACCATGATCTTCTAGGCCAACAACAACTGTAAGACTAGTCTTCCTGTCGATAATAGAGCATTTGTGCGCACTGAATACTACATCAAGCTGAGGAGAGTTCCTCATAATCTGACTGACAGACAGTAGATTAATTTCCATCCCAGGAACATAGTACACATTCAGAAAGATGAGTGTGCGCCCACCATACTGGATTTGAACTTTACCTCTGCCATCCACTGTGTATTTTTCACCTCCGCCAAATACCACGGAATCACTGAAAGGTGAGAAGTCAATAAACCAGTCACGCCTGTGAGAGAAATGGCATGATGCACCAGAGTCAATGTACCAGGCAGAAGATGGAACATGATCTGAAGACCTTTTAGCCATAAAGGCGTAAAAGG